>JAHKKF010537615.1:0-25251 GCA_019740295.1 Labeo calbasu
ATGTTACAATGCAAAACAAAGTTTCTAGCGAGTGAATGCTGAATATGCTGAACTGTATTGTGTGCTGAAGCTGATTATGAACTGAACACACTGACTGAAGGACGAGAGCAGACATGTTTGACGAACCTCAGATCTGCTGGTCCTCAAACACATTCCCTTACAACAACTACACATCTGCTCACAAAATCACCATCAGACACGCTCACATTCAGTGAGGATGAACACAAACACTGATCACTAACAGAGCCACTAGCCGCTAAACTCAAACACATCTGTGCTTCTCAACCGACACAGACACACTGCATGCGATGTGATGTGTTACCTGTGTGACACCAGCAGATGAATCCAGCGCTCCTCTCGCATTCACACTCATTCAGTCCAGCAGTCCAGAGCCGATCATGAGAAATCACAGCACATCTCTACACTACACACACACACACACAGAGAGACGAGATGAATCCTGCGCTGATGTGAGTGTGTGTGAGGGCATGTCCAGACACACACGCTGAAGATCAAACTGTTAGACATAAAAGATGTGCTGAAGAACGTTGGCAACCAAACAGCTGTCGGTAGAGAGTATGGAAAAAAAAGAAAAGACAGTGGAAGTCAATGGGGACCACGAATTGTTTGGCTACCCGCATTCTTCAAAACATTTTCTTTTGTTTTCAACGGAATAAAGAAACTCATACAGGTTTGGAACAACATGACGGAGAGTAAATGATGGCCGAATTGAACTGTGTCTTTTTAATATATAACATAAGTATCTGCTCTGACTTCAATGAGAGAAAGAGTCACAGTTTCAATCAGTGGAATCTAGTTCAAATGACATGCTTTCAACACAGTTTTTACTAAACAACGCAAGAAAGGCAGATATTTAACCCTGTAAAGCGGCTGTTTCATATCAGATGTGTGGATTTCTAAGTCTATTAATGATCAACAGGATCAAACTTTGCGGTGTCACGCTCAGTCTGCTCCATGTCTTCTGTCGTCTGATTGATAGTTTTTTAGTGTAACTGTACAAACTTCCACCTTCAGCTGGAGCTTCACATGTCTTTTTGCTGTCAAATCTTGACTGATTTTAATCGAGTAAATGTCAGAAAAACTCTAATAATATTTCCAAATGACCATTTATTGGACGGAAGCAGCTTGGCTTTACTTGATTCTCCATGAATCATTTTTTAGTCTCAAATCTTTTGAGGAACGTTTGTTTCCAGAAGCTTTACTTTCACTGTTCCTCAGTGGAGGAATGATCTTCACAAGCCTCCAAAACATCTCACGTCTTCTGAGGAACATTTATTTGTTCATCTCTCGATCATCGTTATATGTTTGGATCATTTCAGTCTCATCTTACTAACACATATTATTGGAGATATAGAGTGAACACTGATATTTACATCATTTTATGTCAGCATCTTCTCTGCTGTTATAAACATTTACATTACAAACATCAGTATTTCATCATATAAATATCAGCGTCTGCACCAAATTCACATTTTTGCTCAGTTTGAGTCTCTGAATAAAACTGAGCTGTCTTTTCCTCCATATTCTCATTAGATCAGACTATATGAGCCATAAAAGCTTGATGGAGCAAATATTATACTCAACAAAAAACGCTTTTTAGGTTACACAGTCAAACCTAAATGTATTCAGACACCTTCAACATTTCTCACACTATTACAGTTTATTCACTATAGTTTAGAAAATGGTAATAAAACAGGAGAAGAATTCAGAGGTAAACTGTGTCAGAACAAATTCATCTTGATAATGTCAGATAACTTTGATAGAAAGGTATGTAACTGATTACAATCAACCAAAAATTCAGACAACTGTTAATATGATATTTACACAACTATCAATACTTTGTTGACCATTAAGCAATGCTTAATTTAGTTCAGTCTGTGGTGTAAAAAGGTCACGTCAGCAATTAAAGAAAAAACACTGGTCAGATCAAAGTGTCTGAATAATTATTGGTCCCAAATTGTTTTTATTAGTTTTACTGCTAGTCCACTGTTTGAAGAATTTTGGGGTATAATATGTCACAGTTTAGTTAGCTATCCTCACTTACATAAATGAACTATAGTGTCCTGCATCCACTAGGACAAAATATCAAAAATGATCTGAAATGTCTGAATCATTCATGTGATTGACGACAGCAGCAAACGGTTACGGCCTCAGATCCGCATGATCAGCTGAAGATCTGCAGTGTATTTATTTCAGGTGGTTTTCTCACATGACTGTATTATTTGGATAAGTGTGTGAGAGAGATTTCACGCTCTCCAGAGCTCATAAAGGTGTGGATGCACAGACTGGAGCAGAAGAGGAGTCTGCATGATCTGATGAAGCTCAGAACAGAGTTTATTTAGATATAGTTAGGGAACAAAATTTCAAAATCTCCCTCTGGGCAGATCCAGAATGTCATCAACTGGGGAGGAAAAAAAAAAATCATAAATGAAGTCAGGTTTTAGGTTAGACTAGTGGTCAGCCATGAGGCTGGGACTCGCTCTAGGGTTTCTCCAAATGTCCATAAACCTCCAAAGGAGTATCTATGGCTGTATGGTTTCCGCAATGTGGAAAAATATATGAATCATAGAATCCAGCCCAAAAAGTAAAAAAAAAAAAGGTATTTACAGTATTAGGTGGAATGTTATTTGAATTTTAGATGAATAAATAAAAAAAGTGTTGTTCATGTCATCAAATGGTGATATAGACCAGTGTGTGTGAACATTAAAGCAAAACTGTTATTGAAATCTGAATGCATGTCCTGTGTGCCTCAGTGTGTTTTCTATGACACACACACACACTCACATAATAAGAATACAATTATTATTTCTTTAAAGGAACATCACAATTTTTCTTCCATGTTTTAATTAAACTCTGTTATAAAAGGAATTGTTACATTTTCATTTGATTTACATTTTAAAAGCTTAATTAAACTGTAAATGTCTGATGCCTTCTTTTGTTGATAATAAACTTGAATTAACTCACAAATCCAGAAAAAAGAAAAGCAACACAGAACTTCTTAAAAACAAAATCCTTTTATTGTAAAGTACTGAAAAGCTTTGAGAAATAATATTAATTGTTAAATAGGTTGTTAAAGTTTTATTATTATTTTTCTTTGTTAGATTAAACATGCTTTCTGATGAATTTAATTTAAATAAAAAAATGGAATCTGGAAAAAAACTAAAATGTAAAAATTTAATAAATATTACAGAATGTAGTTTCCTTTTTTTTGCTGGCCACTTTTTCCCAAGCGTCCCTTATTTTCCCATGTTCACGCTGTAATAAATGCAGAAGTGATGCTTTTGACCGCAGAATGATCATGTGACGCCGTGAGCTCACAATCAAACACAATCAGGATCTCTGGCTCGTGTTCCTGTTTGCGTGTTTGTGGGTGACGGGTCACGACTGCTGCTGTTGTTCTGAACGACGGTAAGCCTAGAGGTGTTTTACTCTGGATCAGTGCTGTTCCTCATGGTGGTTAACGGTGTGACACTGTTCACACTGTGACACGGTGAAGGTGGCATGAGACAGATGATGCCTGACCTCACGCTGACCTACTGCAGTCAATCTGCACACCTCAATCACACATCCGACTGCTTACAGTTCGTACACGAACGGTGATCTGAGTAGTACCGCACATGAGAGGACAACACAGAAAATGAATGAGCAGGGCTTGATGAGTATATCAGATGTCACCTTGTGTTCTTGCTCGTCTTTGCACTGTCCAGAACAGGAGACATCAGACTGCCAGCATCCTCTTGGCAGGTCTAGGCCTGGTTTCACAGACAGGGCTTATGTTAAGCCAGGTTTAGGCCATAGTTCAATTAGGACATTTAAGTAGCTTTTATAAACATGCCTCAGACAAAAACACTACTGCTGTGCATCTTGATACATAACAACGAAACTGACATATTTTATGTCAAATCAGTGCAAGTTTCTTTCAGTTCAAACAGCCCAAACATGCATTTTAGTCTTAATTTGAGTCATTTCAGTCATTTTAGGCTTAAGCCTTGTCTGTGAAACCGGAGGAGGACAGATGAAGACAATAACAGACACACTGATGGACACTGACATGTGTCTCCTGCTGCATTCCTCACACACACACACACACACACGAGAGCTCAAGGTGTGTGTTATAGAGTGCTGCAGTGATGTATTTTTGTAGTCCAGCCTGTTATATGAACTGTGAAGCCTAAACTTTATTTTAGGCATTTAACCAAACACCCACTGTCTTCAGGTGCTAAAATGCAGCTGTTTTCTGGGTTTGTCCTACAGAAACGTCTCACCCCTGCAGCACTGTTCTGTCCCTCAGCTCGGAGTGTTTGCATGATGAATCTGCTCTCAAACACCATCAGGATCTATAGGGTGATCAAACGTCCCCGATTTCAAAAATCGTACTGCATTTTTACATTTTACATAAAGGCGAGCAGCAGAGATAAAGCTGTAATGTTTGATTTGATCAACAGAGGTCGCTTTTCAGTTTCAGCTTTTGACTGATGGACTGGAGTGGTGTGGATTACTTGTGGATTATTGTGATGTTTTTATCAGCTGTTTGGACTCATTCTGACGGCACCCATTCACATCCATTGGTGAGACAGTGATGGAATGACACATTTATACAAATTTGAAGAACAAACAAACTCATTCTAATGTTGGATGGACTGAGAGTGAGCACATTTACAGAACTTTTCAGTCATCACCTGTGCATACTGGAACTGTTCCAGTTTTTAATTAGGGACACAATGGTTATAATGTACCATAGTTCATCACAGCACGATCATAATAATATTGAGAATTTATGATACATACAGTAACACTGGACATTTGATTTAATGACTGCTAACCTAAAAATGCCTCCAAAACTGATCACTTTATCACACAAATCTACACATCTGAGTCTCACACAATCAACGAAAACATATGCTGGATTCATCCAGATCAGAGTGAATGCTGAATCTCTCACTGCTGTGTGTGAAGAAGCACAGTCAGATCAGATCGTGAATGCTGCAACAGCGCCATCTGCTGAGCTCCACACACATACACATGCAAATGCTGGGTTTCCATGTTTTATGGGTTCATAACGGTTTCATGATGGTGTCATGTTTTTTCTACTGTTCAAACATACATATTTTCTATCCTCTTCTATCCTTAGAATCGTGAGATATAATTCATGGAATTACAAGAATAAAGTCAGAATTTTGAAGTATAACAACCTTTTTTTATTCTTTTATTCCACGGCTCCATAGACTGCCACTTGAAAACCGTCATTTTCTGTCAGCGGACAGGCTCCGCCCACATAAAACATCATCCCTGTTTCAGATCTGTAAGACTATCCCACTATCCAACGTCAGTTTTGTTGTATAACAGTGCTTATCGCTGGGTGACAAGCTCTTGTAATATGCAGAGAACATTCTGAAAATGACATCTAATCAATATTATCTATAATCTTTTTAAATCTAACTATTTTGTACTGTATCCGTGTAATTCTCTAGCCGTAAAGGCCATCTCTCCGTGGTTTTCTGCAACCATGATGTGCGCGCATCCTGAAAGTTTACAAACCTATAACTGGTCTATAAGCTTGTTTCCTCATGGAGACCAAAAAATGTCCCAGCAAGGACAAGGATTTTGGATTTTGCCATCTTTGTGGGGACATTTTGTTCCCATAATGCAGGGTTTACCAGGACCACACACAGACACACACAAACTCAAAGTCACGCGTGTCTTATATTCAGTGTTAGTGACACCCGTCTTAAAGGGCTGTTTCAACAGCGTAATCCTGGCATGAATCAGAGGACATCCTCTCTTATAGCCTGATTGACTGGGTTTGTTAAGTCACAAGCATATGTATGTAGTTAAAGTGCTCACCTCTCACTCTTTCACCAACACCGCAGGATCTGTGAGTCTAAATAAAGACGAGCACATCTGATCTGTTTATGTGAGGCTGATCTGTCATGTGCTCTGCAGACACACTCACACGGCTCTGACACGCGGCCAGACCGTATTTACACACTAAATGTGGATCCTGATCCATTGCGACATATATTTCAATACTGTACGTACCAAACCAAGCACAGTACACAATGATCCTTAAGTGCTAATAAAGCAGGATACCCACAACTGCTCTGTAAGCGGAACAGCACGTCATCATCACCCTTTCAGTGGATCAGACACCACAGAGTATGAATCTCACTGCGATACGACAGATGATGACCGCTGCACACACATATTCCTGTTTGGAAATATAGCTATTGTTCACGTAAGATATGACAGCGAGTCAAACCTTGTGAAAAACTAGTGCACTTAACTGTACTGATTCTGCACTTGTAGAGTTCACATTTACAAATCTGTACTTACAAAAAATATAATACTAATGAAATAAAAGACCACTTAAGTGAGTCAATTTTCTAAACACACTTTTAAAAAGTGACTTTTGTCAGTTTTATGTTTTATTTAAATGTAATTAATTAGTTATAACAAAATAACGCGATTAAAATATTTGAACGCAGTTAACGCACTATATTATGTGTTTTTTGGTCAATTTTGCAGAGAATATATTACCTTTGGAGCCATAGCAGAATTGTTGTGCGTCCCTGAGCAACACAGCGGTGTTTAGTTTCTGAATGAATCGTGTGAACCAATGATTCAAAGGCCCATTCATAAAGAGAGCCATTTACTGAATTCCTGAATGAATCAGCCGTTTGAACGAATCGAATCGAATGAGTGAATGACTCATAAAGACATTTACCACCACCTGCTGGCAGATTTAGTTTCCTATTTAGAGTATGATTTCATTTAATAAATAAATAAATTTAAAGGCCTAGTTCACCAAAAAAATGTAAATTCTGTCATAAATTCTATGTTGAATTAAATGAAATATTCCTTGCTAAAGCTACAGTTTGTAATGTGTACTTGATATTTTCTCATTTAACACAAAAATAGCTTTAAATAATCTTTCGTGGGTATTTTCACAGTCAAATTGATTTTTCAATGAATTAATTGAAACATGACGTAATTAATTAGATTAAAAATTTGAATCGACTGACAGCCCTAGTAATAATGCAAGAGGAAATGTTTTACTTTAAAGTACATTTAAATAATTGTTTTAATAATCGTTTGTTGTGTTTTAAAGACGTGCACATATTTAGATGAGTTGACTAACTTAATATTTTCAAATTGCAAGTATCTTTATAAATGTGTACTTACAAATATATTTACATACAACATGCAAGTTTCAGTAGAAATGACATTAAAGTATATTAAATGCTTGCCAGTACATTCGTCAGTACTTTAACCATATTTCAAAGACAACAGAAGTAATTATGACATTTTTTTATGGCAGCTGCATTTAATGTGATTGCAATGAACATTCAGTCACGTGTCTAAAATCATTATATTTAGTTTGTACTTCAGTATATTATTTTGGTAATAAGTATTCTTTTTAAAAGTAAGCAATAGTGTACTCCTTTGTCACCAGGGACTGCACACACACAGGGAGACAGCAGCGTCTCATTGAGAAGATGTGAATGAATCCTCTCACACTCCAGACTGAAGAGCACAACACATCTCATGTGCTGTATGACATCACACATCACATTACCGCCTGTGACGCTCTGACAACTGCCACAAATCTCTATTTCACCCCCAAATCAAAAGAAATTAGAGTTCACCTACAAAACCAAAGAGCCGTTTTACATGACCTAGCATTACTCCCAAGATTTACCTCCAAATACTGCAAAATTACGATTATTTTCAGTGAAATTTGACCTGGACATGATTGTATGAAATTCACTGAAATGCAGCCTGAAACTGCTAGCAGAAATACCATGAGTAAAGAACCAGTGAAGCGCATCATTTCTGCTTCATAGCAGCATAAAACTGCAAATACATAATGACTGTTCCTAAACACGCTGACACGCTAGCAAGCATTTGAACATCTGATAAGTTGGCACGAAAATGCTCTCGAGCAGCATCAGACACTCATGTGGACTCACGTTGGTGGAGTTGGTCCGGATCAGGCCGTGGTTGTGGTTCTGTTGTTCTCTGAACTGCAGGCCGGCCAAGTGTCTCTCCAGAGCCGCCCAGTCCATGGGTGGAAGTTGGCTCTCCTCCACGTATTCTTCTCTGTACGATCCCAGCCCGACGCATCCTCCTGCCTCCCGTCCTGTGACGCCGCGCTTGCCTAAAGTCTTACCCGCGCAGGGCTGGATGGAGTTGCCGTTCTGCTTCAGCTCCTCGGGTACGGAGGCGGCGGCGTGACCCGCGAGAGGGCCGGCGGGCGCTTTGGCGCTCTGGAGCTCCTCCGCCAGGCTGCGGCCGTTAACCGACCCGTGGAGCGGCGAGGTCTGCCTGAAGTCCTGATGCTGGTTGTCTGCGTAGCTCCCGCCGTACTCCCTCTCCCAGTCCACCAGCGCTCTCTTCTTGTACTGCTGGTAGTCCTCGTCCTCCTCGTAGTCCTCCAGTCCGGCCAGCTCCAGACTGGGAGAGGACTTGTACTCGGAACATGGCGTCACCTTGTTGGAGTTGGACTCGGAGCTGGAGCGACTGGAGGAATCGCTGCCCAGATCCATGCCATCCTCCCGGTAATCCTGAGACACACACAGACACACAACACGTTAGAGACAGATACTGTGGAAAACAATTGCCATTTTTAACCCTTGTGCACTTTTACCCTTTATCAATAACAATCAGCCTTTTAAAAATAGCTTGTAAATCTCTTGTTGTGTTGCATTATCACCAAGTCTTCAATTCTATGTTGTTGTCAACTTCACAGGTTTTGTGTTTCTTTTTAGAAATGTACTATTTTAAAATATTTTAGCAATTATTGGAAATATTTTGGGAGGTTGTTATACATTGTACAAGCACAGTCAGTTTTAATCCAATGTGATAAAATTAACTACCAATCTCAGATAAAGGAAACTCCTCTCCAGGTTTACTCTTTTGATCACCATATGAGACCGTACATCACGGATGCCGTCAACTTTGAGAAGATTGTCCCAAATTCTACCGCTTACACGCACATCCATTCACTAGGAAGCACCGCTGAAAGCAAATATACAGTACAGGACTATGTCTACATCAGGCTATGTACCAAATGCCCTAACACTGGCCCCAAGGTGGTGCTATAATCAATAAACTGACCTTTCTGCTTTCGTCTTAGCGATCATAAGGGCTGGAATCCATAGCCCTGTCCCAAATGGAGCACTTGATGTGCACTTGTGGGTTTGCGATAGTCACTGCGTACACATGCCCATGAATCTATCAGATCACAGCATGAACCAGACAATGTGTGCATATAAGTGCGGAGACAGAGACCTGAGCCTGATTCTGCCACTCTGAATTTTCAGTAAACTACTTTTTTTCAGACTCTGAAGCTGTTTGTCCAGTTCACATTATCTAGAGACACATCTGACAAAAGCTTTTGTTTCATTCTATGGTTTTTGAAATGGAATTGTTTTAGGCATGACGCATAAAAACTCATTGACCTAAATGAGTACAATGTACACATTTCACAAAACACCATCCAGTCAGCTCCTTTTCTAATGATGGTGCAGGAGTCTGATCTGGAGTCATTCCATGGGTATCAACTGAACAAAGGGCCATTCTTGGCCAAAAAAAAAAGCAGGAATGTGAGGAGTAAAAATCTCAACACCAAGTAAAATTTTCATAACAAAATGAACTACTGAATTTGGCAACAAAAATAGCACAAAACACACTGCCATCATAATGCATGAAATTAATTACACTGTAAATGGCCAATGTGGTGATGCAACACGTTTCTGTGTGTACTGTGTGTCACACCTTTGTTATTTTAGTATCACTGAGATACTATTATAGTTATTATTATTACATTGAATCAGTTTTTAATTATATATTTTCCATTTTAATTTTCATTTTAAAGTTTTAAATCTGTCTGTATAGTTTTTATTCATTTTTTCAGCTTTAGTTTTAGCTTTAATTAGTATATAAAGTTAATCTGAATGAATATAAGAAATGCTGCCATGGTTAAGGTTTATTTTACTTCAAATAACCAAAAAAAACCTACTGGTTTTATTTTTTTAAATCATTTTTTAAAAACCATTTTAAGACCTTTGTTGTGACTAATTTAATTTAATTTAATTTAATTTAATTTAATTTAATTTAATTTAATTTAATTAATTTTCTTGCCTATAATAGCCCTGCATCACACTGCTTTATTATTAATGTCTGTCTCCAATAACATGCTTTTATTTACAAATATCATATGTGTGAAATAAATTCATAAGTTAGGCTATATATTTCAATTACTTGAGACCACTGCATCAGACCAGCTCATAAAAACGTTAAATTACTGTTAAAATATGTTATATGATAATAAATCGTAATGTATTTTACAAATATCATATACGAGCACAATGCCCTATATCTGTGTTAGTTCACAGTATTTCAGCAGAACAGGGCCATCTGAGGACACAAGCCAAATCTCATTTGTTTCTACAGCTAGGGGGCGCTGTTACTATTATTTCATATTATAACTGTGATCACTGGCACCGTTATACTGCCATGTTTACTGACGCTGTGTGTAAAACAGTCATGCAGAATATCAGATGTACTCTGTTATCGAGCTGAACTGGCAGACAGAATTCTTCATTTTTTTTTTTTTTTTTTTTTTTTGTAATTCCTGAGAAGGAAAGGGGGACTGTTTAACAGATATATGTAAGTGCTATGTTTAACTCTGAAAGCAAACACACACACACACAGAAACGGTTCAATGACGCCACACGGGACTTCCTTCCTGAACTGGGGCGGTTGGCACAGTAACACACGCTTCCTGAACACTCCTTCACCTGGACAGGATGTGTGGGCTTTGCCTTTCAGTGGCGAACAATCGAGAATAAGACTCCTTCAGAACAGGAATGAGCTACAGTAACTGCACAGCTATTACAATGTAAGTACATATGCTACAATAAAACATCTGAACACACAGTACAGTCACAACTAGTGCTTTTCACAGCAAAGCCAGAATGGAAACAAAGGGGGGAAATCAGAAGGTGAGAAGTCAGAACATTTTGTGTAATGTCACCACACACACATACAGTCTGCTCAGCTATCCTTGTAGGGACTCTCCATAGGCGTAATGGTTTTTATACTGTACAAACCATATTGTCTATCGCCCTACACCTAAACCTAGTCAACAATTGGACTTTCTCAAAAAAACTAATTCTGTATGATTTATAAGCTTTTGTACCCATGAGGGGACCCATTTAGGCCCCCACCGTGACACGAGTCCCCATGAGTGTGTGTGTATTCAGGTTTAAGTCTCCACCAGGATATATAAACCAAACACACACACACACACACACATAAATATCACAGTTTCTGACCTCAGACTCCCTGCTCAAGAACAGATGTTATCACTCATTATTATAATCAATAAAGCATCTATAATTATGATTTGCAAAGCAATGGCAATAGAGAGAAAAGAAGCATTCATGAGCACATTATCACAAATGCAGAAGTATGAGAATAAAGGGAGTAACATTCTCTAGGTTTGTATTCAAAAGTCATTTCTTTCACAACAATGTCTGTATTAACAGTGTATTATATGCTATTTAAAAGCCTTTAAATAGAGAGTAGTGAAAAAGAATCTTTTAAAAAGAAAAACGAAAGATGAAAAAACAAATAAATGAGATATAACAGTGAAAATACATCATTGTCAAGTACGTCAAAATACATCTGTGAAGAGTCCATTTATGAAAAATCCTCCCATCCTGACTCTTGTGTTAATGTATGCCAGTGTGTTTAATCACTTGTGAATGAATGAATGAATCTGTTCCAGTTACTGCATGCACATCCTTTTTGCTTCATTGTTCATATTTGTTTCAGAGCTGATGGCAAAATTGTTCCATTAAACAAAATCATGACATATATAATAATGACACATATGCAATATATGTGTATTACGTAGCTCATTTGCATGATGTAATATTGTATAATATTGTGTAGGCTCTATCATGGGTTCGCTGATCATGTCGCTCGTGAATCATCATGAATGTGACAATGAACAGCTCATATACATCTATCACAACATGCCCATTATACAGCTTCATGATCAACTGCAGGCTCTTTGTGAAATGTGTTTAGAAAATAAACGCTCCTTATAAAGACTCTTAGACCGACACTTAAAGACACATTAGGAGTCCTCGCGTGATTTGTCGAGATCAGGAGCTTTAATCTCACGAGACACCGGCCTTAACACCAATGCCGTCATGCAGCTCTCCGTTCATTACGGTTTATTCTGTTATTTACATTTAAGACATTAAACACGAACATAAATGCGTAAGAAATAGCTGTGGAGCTCTCTCTTCCTCCCTCTCTCTCTCTCTCTCTCTCTCAAACACACACACACACACACACACACACAGAATCTAGCAAAGCTGTACAAAATCCATCCCATTTTACTGGAGTCATTCAGTTCTCTAATGATGCATGCTGTCTCCATAAGGACAACGCACTCACTTCATTCAATCATACACACCCGAAGCTCCTGTTCTCATTATAATGACAGTAATATCAGTAATAACGCGCACACACACGCGCACACTGCTCTTGAAAACTCTCATGAAATCTCACCAGCTTTACAGAAGCGCATATTTAAAAGGCTCCGTTTAAATGAACGCACGCGAGTATCTCAGTGAGTCTGAAATGATGTCATGTTTCTAAATCAGTCCTCACACCCTCCCGTTAAACATCACAGCAAACAGCAGCGAGGAGACGCGCATCATCTCACGGGAGCCCCGAGATGAGATGAGATGAGCTCCAACTCCAGTCTGCGCTCTTCATATTTCCCTCAAATCAGCAAACGTGAGCTGAGGTGAACTCCCTTAAGACGAGTGCCACGAACACACGAACACGAGAGCAGAACTTACTGTCATCTTCTCTGCCGGGCTCGTCGCTCTCAGGACATGTTTGTGGGGCGGACTGACGGAACACGGCTCGAGGTTAAAGCTCCAGACGTGCGCAAACGGAGACCGTCCGCGGTGTAAGTCATGGCGGATCTCCGCTGCTTCAAAACACCCCGGCGGCTCTCCAGCGGCCAGACGAGATAACAGAAACCCTCCCTCTGAGGAGCTGTCTCAACACCTACTGAGCTGCCTAGCTAGACAGCATCGATGACGCTCTCCGAAACAGCTGAGTGAGGGAGTGACTGAGAGAGAGAGAGAGAGAGAGAGAGAGAGAGTATGCGCTAACGCAACTGTGCCCCTGTCAAACGCTGAATGTCCAAAAACCCTCTATATGGAAAACATGTTGTCGCTTACCTGCCTATGTTGTCCAGCAACGCTGATGCAGTGTAACCCCAAAACACTGCACACTAATAAAATGCCCAAATGCGTTGGTCTCATTGTCCAAAAATGCTGAACCAACCATGTCTATAATCGCCAAACATGTTGTTACTTGCCTACACTGACCAAAAATGTGACATTCACCCCAAAACGCCAAAAATCACGTGTCCTATATGGATCATTATTTGGTCATTATTCATTTGTCCAGCCATGACCAATGAGAGGAGGGTTCTGGAGTGCTGGAGACGCATTGAGAACACAGTAGTTTTATAATTGAAAGGTCATCCGCTCACATACACTGTAAAAATGACTTTTAACAAAGATTACTGGAGTATCACCAAAAATCAGCAATTTTGTCTGAACTGTATGCTATTCTATGTTAATGACATGTTTATACCGCTGTTGTGTATAGGGAGGTATATCAGCACATCTGGTTTTACAGCTGATTGATAGCTGTGCCAATATTAAGCATAACAGCACTCCTCCTTTTCTGATATTGATTAAATATCAACATTCCTGTAGTTCATGAGAATCATGCCTCATCAGCTTCTACCGAACCTTCGTAGACCCTACTAGAACAATGCGTTTATATTGTGGGGTAACTCACATAGACTTTTAATATGCTTTGAAATTACATCTTAAAAGAGAAGTTCAGTTCCAGAACAAAAATGTACAAATAATGTAGTCACCCCCTTGTCATCCAAGATGTCCATGTCTTTCTTTCTTCAGTCGTAAAGAAATTATGTTTTTTAAGGAAAACATTTCAGGATTTTTCTCCATATAGTGGACTTAAATATAGTGAAAATGAGAAAATGAGATGGAGTTTTTTGACATACCCTAACTGTCATGAAAAAGTTCAGAGTTTAGGTTATTTGTCAATTTTTGTTCTGGAAGTGAACTTCTTCTTTAAAGTCAGCATGAATGGAAATTCACCATATCAATTTCCAAAATGCATCTTATCATGAATGATTCATCCACGCATTTCTTTCTTTTTTTTCTTTGAGTTTGTAATTTTTAATTAAAATTTCATTACTAGAGCTTCCAGTCTTTTCTCTGGTGCTTAAACCCTGCTTCAACCTTCTCAAATTCAACCTCAAGCTCTCCATCAAATCAACAACCGATAGACTGAACCAAGCCCTACCCTTTGAACTTACATTTTTCTTTTTTGTTAATCCATTTCACTCAGATGTACATCACAATACAAAAAAAAAAAAAAAAAACATTTCTGTCGCTACTTGGCTTACATCACAACTTTAATCTTCTGTCTGCAGAAGCACTTGAAACTGAGTGAGAGTTTCTGAGTGAAAAGCAGAGCGCTCAACAAGGTCACCTTCATCAGGCTGAGCATAGATGTTCACTTTGAGGGGAAATGCATTAATATCTGACTGTTTTCATGTATCATTTTAATTGCTTTTCACTCTCTTTTTTAGCGTGCGAAAGGAAATTGTGGTGCTTGTGCTCTGATCAGAACAGATCAAAAACAATGCAGCTACACATTTGAGTTTTAAATGCACAAAGAGATGTGTATTTACGTAGATCAGACAGAAAGATGAATACCGCTTTAAAAGGTTTAGATTTGTGTGTCATGTAAGGTTGCATTCTGATTATGTAGTCAGTTGCTCATGTAGACATAAAGTCAGCACAGTAGAGTTTGAGACACAGCCCGACTCTCTCTCTCTCTCTCTCTCTCTCTCAATCTCTGGTTCTCTCTCCGGGATGAGACAGGACTTTTGAGTCTCAGCTGATATGGCTGAGTTTGACGGCCTGCAGCCTTCAGTGGCTCCCCGGTGTTTTTCACAGCGGTCGCTGTGGGCACGAGAGGAAAGACGTCACAGGAACCTCTGCCCACTGCACTCACTGACCTTAGCAGCAAACACAGCCGAGACAGAGACAGAGACAAGAATAGCACATCCTCTGCCGGCCCAGCAACGTCACTTCATTTTTGCATGATAACTCAGAGTCAATGCACATCAATGCTTTTGTTTGGTATTGACTCACAAGATTTAAACAAGATACTACTTAAAGTCACATGATCTCACACACCCGTCCAGTATCTATGTTGAGCTTCTGTGACGGTGGCTATTTTGGGCGCATTCTCTGCACTTTCAGACATTTACTGCAGTGCTCCCCAACGCTTGCACTGTCCACTATCCAACAAACCTGATTCAACTCATCAGATCATTAGTAGAGACTCCAACACTACAAACATTTGTGCAGTGCTGGCAACAGCCAAGGCACTCCCCACATATACTGTACAATCTAAATGTGAGTGTAGACAATCTCTCGACTGGGTGCTTATGAATTCAGAGATCTAGAAGCCAAAATGTGTCAGTCCCAAGTATAATTATAGAAATATAACTGGCTGCACCATTTGCATTAAAAAAATCGGTAATACTTTAGTACAGGGACCAATTCAAAACAAGTTGCGGTCTTAGGCATGCCTATTATTAACATATTGGCTGTTTATTAGCAATAATAAAGCACATATTCTGCACGACCATATTCTACATCCCTAATCCTACACAATATCTAAACCTAACAACTACCTTACTAACTATTAATAAGCAGCAAATTAGGAGTTTATTGAGGCAAAAGTCATAGTTAACGGTTTGTTAATAGCAAGAATTGGACCATAAAATAAAGTGTGACCAAAAAAGCATTTTATGACAGACTTCTTTTAACAGTGTTGTAAAACAGCGACGTACTGTACAATTACATGGTTATCGTACTTTGTATATTTTTGACAAATTTGTACTTTCTTGAGTATTTAAATTTGTTGCAACATATATCTGCACTACATTTTTACGGAATAAACACTCATCAAACAATTTTTAAAAATGGCTTTATTATGATAGGACAGATCAGAAGTGACAGTAAGCAAAGTGGGAGGGATCAGGAAAGGTCCTCGAGTCAGGATTCGAACACGGGACGCCCGGAGCGCAACTCCGCTGTATGTCGGCATGCTGCCCACAAGGCTATCGGCCCCGACATACAATTTTTTTATAAAACAGATTGTTACAGTCCTTGGTTCTGATTGGTTGGTTAGAAGCTGTTGTAAATTACTCTACAAACATACACCTTTGTTTACATCTGTGTGTTGCTCGGCAACCACTTTGTTGCAACCCTAACCGTTTCTGAGAAACTACATTGTTTGGCAGAAGAATACTGTTTTTATTTATGTCATTACACTTTATTTGCTCTGTTTTATTTTGTGAAACCAATCTACGTATATGGAATAACCGTTTTATAAAAGTAATAACCCCCGTGAAGCCATGGTTTACAGTGAATTTATAACAGCTTCGCGTCATGTCTAACAATGCTCTTTAACTGTTATAAATTCACTGTAAACCACAGCTTCTTGGGACTTATTGCCTTAGTTTGTAGGAGTTTTATAATAAAAACTGATCTTTTTTTGTGACAGCAAAAGCATTAACGCTGACCATAAGATTAATGAACATCTCACAAAATGATGTATAGAGAATTTTTTGCTTTTAAAATACTAAAACACATAATAAGCTGCATTTGATATGTGAGCAGGGACAAGATGAAGTGAGAATTCAAATGCAAGTTCAAGTCCAGGATCAGGGAAGAAATGAAAGACCAGACCTGTGAGTTAGAGAAGGGTCTGGACACTGAGGTGGACCAGGTGTAGGCAGAGTAGACGAAGACCAAGATGGAGGCGGCGGAGCTGAAAGCCAAGGCAGAGAAAGAAGCCAGGGTGGAGCTGGCCAAGCAGGAAGGCACCAGGATGGAGCTGATAGCCCACGGTAGAGCAGACCTGACCGAAGATCCCCATAGTGGAGCAGAAGACCGCCTGGGTGGAGCCGGAGACCACCACGGTGGCGCAGACGCAGCTCCAGATCCACAATGGCTGAGCAAAAGCCCACAGAACAGACCGAATAGTCAAAAAGAGCACAGAGAGATTTGTAATGTCTGTGGCTGTAACAAAACAGGCTGAAAGTACAAAGACGCCTTCCATGGTTGTGACACAGCAGGCGGAAAGTTCAAGGACAATCTTCGTGGTCATGACAGGATAGGCAGGGAGTTCAGGGAGGACCTCCTAGGCCATACCAAGACAGGCAGAGTGTTCAGGGACAATTTGGCATGCAGAGAGTTCAGAGATGACCTTGGCTGTGATTGGACGGCCTCTGTGGTCCTCTCGGGACGTTCTGGAGCAGACGCCATCGCCTTGGGAGGATCTGGAGGGGACACCACCACCTCAAGAGGATCTGGAGTGTGTGTGTGCGGCTCAAACAAACAAGATGGCAACCGCCATCACGGGCAGTGCAGCTGACGGAGGGAGGACCACTGGACACAAGAACGCTGAGGCTGCAGGGATGGACATAAGCAATGGGTCCCTCAAACTGGAAATCAGCCATGCCCAGAGACATTGTTTGTAGGTTCTGGTGTGGCAGTCATGACGACTAGAGTCTCTAACGTGGCAATCATGATGGCTGAGGACTCTGGAGTGGTGGCCATGTTGTGAAGAGGCTCTGTAGTGGTGACCATGACGGAAGAAGACTCAGGAGTAGGGCCTACAGAGGAAGTGTCACATCCCTCCTCTGTGACTCCCACAGTAAATACACTCAGTTGTAATGCAAGGTTGATATAATATGCTAGTGTCCAAGATAGGCGTCACAATGGCATACATGAAATGAGAGGCCCTGATTATTATTATTATTTTTAAAATGTAGATTAGATTCATGAGTCACTTTTTATAAAATGAAAGAATTCGGATTTGTAATGTTTTTTTCACTTTTGAGTATTTGAGTGTTTTTGAAACCAGGTGCTTTTTACCTTTACTGAAATTATATTTTAATAGAAATCATTCAGTTTTACTTGAGTACTTTTGCCACTGCCTTTAATTAATCACACCACTGCTCAAATCCGAGAACACTATATTTGAGGTGCTGCTTTACATTAATTAATTTCATAACATGTTTTTTTTAACACTATTTTCTGTGTTCTTCATAGCACCGAGATAGCTAGACAGAGAAATAGAAGATAATCTGACTCCAGAGACAGTAGTATCGTGGTCCACCTAGATCTCAACACGTCTTTTGATGAGGATATACTTCCCTAATTGTGTCTTTTGGGAATCACAAATCACCTCCTCTCTTGTGGAGTTCCCCAAGGCTCTGTTTTAGGACCATTACTTTTTTGTAATCTATATGCTTTCTCTAGGCCAAAAGAAAAAAGGTCAGAGTCACATTTCTTCCCCCCTCTAATCCTCCTGTACCTGTGATGTTAAAATAGGGGTAATACTCAAGCCTGAAGCAACCTGAAGTTGTACTGAAAAAAGAAAAGAAAGAAATTTGTTGTAGCTACAGCTCTCAGACGCTTTGCTTGACATTGCTCTCATCTATGCCTTGACATTGTTGGGGCCCTGTTAAAGCTCTCTGCTCCTTTTCATCTCATGGGACCGATGGTGAATCTGTCATTCACGCCTTCATTGCTTCTTCACATTTGGTTTAATCTAACTGGTCTTCCTACTAAACTGCTTCAGAGGTTACAATCTGCCCGTGTCCAAACACACACACATCTCTCTGTTGTCCTCCAGAAACCACACCGGCTGCCCGTGGCTCCTCACATACAGTTTAAAATTCTACTCACCAGTTTTAAAGCCCTACATGGTTTTGCGCCACAGTATTTGGCCGATTTGATTCACCCCGATGCTTCTGCTCGGCTTCTTAGGTCCTATGGATCCAATTTATTAATGTTTTCCAAGTTCATATTGTCTTCTGTGAGTGGCAGGGCTTTCGGTGAAACTCTGTGAAATGTCATCTTTCCCTACATTCAAATCCCAGTTGTTTGCTCAGGGTTATTGACATGTTTATGTCCTCTGTCTCTTTTCTCTGCATTCATTATTTGCCTTCTTTCATACTTGTTTGTTATGATGTCTTTTATAGATTCCAGTCTGCGCTGTGCAGTGACCTTGGGTTTGTAAAAGGTGCTATAGAAACAAAATTTGAGCGAGAACATATATAGCTTATTCCAGCCTGGTCTCATTGTTTATACGTAGGTATAAGAATGTAACATTTACAGTTACAAACTTTAACTTTATATTTGGATAGATAAAGAAATATGCATTACACAACAGCATCTAAAACATAAACATTATTTACGGCTAAAGTAACATAACATTTATGAATCATTTATTACATAAAGATATTTGAATTGTTGCACTTTCACTATTTTATAGATACATTTTAGATCCCTTAACGCCCAAACCAAAGCTCAAACATAACCACTTTACACGGAAAATAAAAGGAAAATATATACGTAAGACAGAAATATGTAGGCCTACAATTTTAGTAACATCTAATAAGATATTTTGAGCCATTAATTCCACTGCTCCCTAACCTAAACAACTATTTACTAAAAATACGTACAGTGTATTGTAAAATGTATTGTAGTTTATTGTATAAATGTCAAAAACGGTACCAAAAATAGTCCTATTGACCATGTATTGCAGTTGCAGTCCTCTCTGCCAGAAAACAATAGAGCAGAGCAGAATTTAAGTTGTTAATCACTGAAAATATTGTCGATGTTATTATGCGGATCCACTTGGTGAAGGCATGTAAATACGACACAACGTAATCGGACAAAAGCAGGCGAGACCCGACGAGTGTTTGATTTCACTGCTGTGAAACCTGTTGTAAAGCTGCTTCAGATGGCAAGTTTTGAATTTGCAATGAGATCAGGATCGGGCATTTACAGTCACTGCTGAGGATGGAGATGAAGATCACTGAAAAGTAATTCCCTTTGTAATTTTATGTTGCATTTTTGGTGTATTTTATGGCTCTATTGTCAGTCAAAGCACGACTGAGAAAACACCATATGTGACCTATGCCAAACTAAATAAATACTACATGATAATCATAGAATACATAATTACAGAAATATTATTTAAGTTTAAGAAGAGTGTGTTTGTTTTTTTATCATCTCGTCTTCTCGCAGTTTGTGGATGGTTTGAAAGCAGTTGTTTCTGCGATGGTATTTTGCCCTGTTCATGGACCTGCACTGAAGTCCTTGAAACAATCCCAGCATCCTCATGCACAGCTCTTTTGTTTTCATTGTTTGAAGAGAACGTGTGCATATCACTGACCGCACTGAACAGTGTTGTGATGTGACGGCACATGTAAGCACTGAGCAGGGCCGTGGAATCTGATCTTCCACACCTGCGCTGACGCTCGACTGAAGACACTATCAACCTGAAATCACTACAATCTCATTACTGACAGTCACATAAGAAATACAGAGATTAGACCAGAAAACACAGCTCTTCCTTTGGCTTCTCCACCTCAGTGGCATTGAGGAGACAAACTGACAGGAAGAGAAACTGAAGCTTGTTCTCTTCTGATGTGTTCACTGACTCTGATGAGACGAGTAAGGGTGACCTCGATGCTTCCGCAAGAAAAAGCTTTTGGGCTTCTTAGACTGGATTTAAAAAGAGACTAATGTAGAACACAGCCAGATCTCGGCAGATACAGCAGTGCGCTCTACTCAAGCATATGTGCACGCATCTCAAGTAACTGCCCATGTGGCAAATTAGAAAATAATACATATATAAATATATTTTTAATTTATGCAAAATATATTTAATTAAAAAAAAAAAACATTTAATTTCAACCTCCAGCCTTCAAAATATAGGGGCAAGAAAATGCATTTTAAACTACATTTCTTGCTGAATTTCATTCTAATGTGTTACACACGTTATAGACAACAAATACAGCTTTTCTATGTCACAAACAGTTGAGGTCAAAAGTTTACATACACCTTGCAGAATCTGCAAAATGTTTATAATGTTACCAAAACAAGAGGGATCGTACAAAATGCATGTTATTTTTTATTTAATACTGACCTGAATAAGATATTTCATATGCTGTAAAAGACGTTTACATATAGTCCACAAGAAAAAAAAATATATAGTTGAATAGTTGAATTTATAAAAATGACCCTCTTCAAAAGTTTACATTCACTTGATTCTTAATACTGTGTTGTTACCTGAATGATCAACAGCCGTGTTTTGTATTTTTTTTTTTTTGTTTAGTGATAGTTGTTCATAAGTCCCTTGTCCCTTCCTCAGCATATCCAATAGCTCAGAAAAACTTAATGATGAAACAGAAACTATGGACTCTCTCTTTTCTAGCACTTTAGATATGGTTGCTCCTTTATGCTTAAGAAAGATTAAGGAAAACAGTTAGACACCATGGTAAAACGAGCACACTTGCTCCCTACAGAGAGCAGCCTGGAAAATGGAATGCAGCTGGAGGAAAACAAAACCAGAGGTATTTTGTACTGCCTGGTGTGAATACACCCTATCCTATAGAAAAGCATTAAAACTGCTAGATCTGATTACCTTTCGTCTCTTTTAGAAGAAAACAAACATATCCCTAGATATTTATTCAGAACAGTGGCTAAATTAACGAAAAATAAAAACGGGCGTTGACTTTTTCCAACATCATAGCAGTAATGACTTTATGAACTACTTTACTTCCAAGATCGATACTATTAGAGAGCATGGTTCAAATCATACTTATCTGATCGTCATCAATTCGCAGCAGTGAATGAAGAGGTATCATATCAATCACAAGTGCAGTATGGAGTACCTCAAGGCTCAGTACTAGGACCATTACTTTTTATGCCTTACATGTTATCATTGGGAGATATCATCAGGAAACATGGTGTTAGCTTTCATTGTTATGCTGATGATACTCAGCTCTATATTCCTTTGCGGCCCGGCGAAACATACCAATTTGAAAAACGTAATGTGTAGTTGAGAAAAACTGGATGATGAGTAATTTCTTACTGCTAAATTCTGAAAAAACAAAGGTGACCTAAAACCTCCACGTGTAATAACAATCTTTCCTTCGAAAGCCACATCTCTAGTATTTGCAAAACTGCATTTTTCCATCTCAAAAATATATCTAAACTACGACCTATGCTCCCAATGTCAAATGCTGAAACGTTAATTCATGCGCTTATGACCTCGAGGTTACATTATTGTAATGCTTTATTGGGTGGTTGTTCTGCTCGCTTAATAAACAAACTCCAGCTGGTCCAAAATGCATCCGCTAGAGTTCTTATTAGAACCAGAAAGTATGATCATATTAGCCCGGTTCTGTCTACACTGCACTGGTTGGAGACACTTAATTTCCAGAGATGTCATATACTATTTGATCTGAACTGAGCTGGATGATGACATCACTGAATTCAATGATGAACTGCCTTTAACCGAAAACTGAGTGTTTACTGTTGCCCTTTTGCATTATTGACACATTATTTCCCATTAATACTGTAAAGCTGCTTTGACACAATTTGTATTGTTAAAAGTGCTATATAAATAAAGACGACTTGACTTTGTCCTGAACAGTTAAACTGCCTGCTGTTCTTCAGAAAAATCCTTCAGCTCCCACAAATTCTGTGGTTTTTCAGCATTTTTGTGTATTTGAACAACTGTATGATTTTGAGATCCATCTTTTCACACTGAGGACAACTGAGAGACTCAAACACAACTATTACAGAAGGTTCAAAAACTCACTGATGCTCCAGAAGGAAAAAACATGCATTAAGATCTAGGGGTGAAAACTTTTGAACAGAATGAAGATGTGTACAGTTTTCTTATTTTACCTAAAAGTATTTGCCTAAATATTTTGCGTGTATGTTTTTTTCATTTAGTGCCCGTCCTTCAGAAGCTACAGAAGATACTTACATGTTTCCCAAAAGACAAAAAAAGTTAAATTTACCCTCATCTTCAAATTCAGTTTTCACTCCCTGGCTTTTAATGCATTGTGTTTGCATATGAAGGGCAAAAATGTTTTAAGCTTTTAAAAACATTTAAAAAATATATTACCAATATATTTTTGGCCATTTTGTTTTGGAAGAAACAATATTTACATAAATATATTTTCAAATATATTTTAGCAAATATATTTTTTGCCTCTCCTCATAAGCACATCTCTTCTCTTATGGTGTGAGGGATAATAATGCAGAAACCTGTCACTCACATGAGATCACAGCAATCAGCAAACAACAACCATCCAACCGTGCAATCATTTCCTGATGGACAAAATCAAGTCCTGCCCTACATTTCTTCATGTTCGGGAAGCCATTTCACTGGGATACACATCACAATAAGAAAAGAAAAGATGATGATAATTCCTGTATGAACTCACACTGGAGTAGCAGCGTTACTGCGTTTCTCTTCGTGCGTCTGAGACGGCAGGTGGATCTGGTGGCTGCCAGGATAATTTAGAGCAAAGACTAAACTAGATCAGGTCTCAGGTGCTGTACATGTTCAGCCTGCTGCTATTGAATATGACTAAGATGCTGCCAGAACCCTCACTAGATCTATTACAACCATAGCATGAAAACGCCTCTTACACACCAAACTATTCTCTCATCCAGAAATCATATCCAAGCCACTAATGATGTCACATTTGTATGTGTGAGCGCACACGTTTACTGTGTACAGCAGTGATGTCTGTAATTACCTACTGTGAAGCAATTAGGAGGAAGCATAACTACTATTATTGTTAAATCCT
The DNA here is from genome assembly GCA_019740295.1 of Labeo calbasu. Taxonomy (NCBI): domain Eukaryota; kingdom Metazoa; phylum Chordata; class Actinopteri; order Cypriniformes; family Cyprinidae; genus Labeo; species Labeo calbasu. The sequence continues at coordinate 23,867 of JAHKKF010537615.1, forward strand.
AGAAGTTGCTCCTCAAACTCTCCCAGCATCTCCTCTTCTGGTCACTAGCACAGAGCTAATGCTGTAAGATTAGACTCATCTGTTTAAATAAAAACTCAGGGAACGGTTCTGCTCAGATGTTTGTGTGTTTTACTATGTTCTTTTCTCACTTTCCCGCTGGCTGATCCGGAACCAATCCACACATTTCAGAAATGGGCCATAAAAATGGCTCGACAAATTTCAAATAACAAATGTGAATTGATTTCTATGAATTTTATTTATCTGTTGGCAGTTGTAGGCTGTAAAAAATAAAAAAAGAAGAAAATAACAGATGTTATCTCAGTTTGAGACCTTTATTTGCACTACAGCTCAACACTAGACGGGTCACTGAATTAAATTAAGTTTTTTAAATGATGTAGTAATGTAGCCAGTTTCACACACTGAAAAGTTTGGGGTCAAGTTTTTTTTTTTTTTTGAAGAAATTTTGTTCAGCAAGGGTGCATTGAATTATTCAACAGTGACAAACACCAACACCAGCAATCAACCACACAGAAGCAATCAAGCAAAACCCCAGCACTCCCATTTCGTTAAGAAATGTGCAAGTGGAGTATGGTGTAGTATTAGTTGAGAGTGAGGACAGAGAGAAGCATCTGCTGGTGTTTGAGTGGCGATACAGTGCTGTTAGTCATCAGAGCCTCACACATGATACGGTAACCAGGCAACCCTGCTAGAAAAATACATGTGTCATCACAGCGCTGGGTTTCCTTGGAAACAGGTGTGTGAGTGCGAAGGTGCGAGGGACGCCGCCGAAGCTGAGATCATAGCGAACGATGACCCGTGATGATGTCCATCACGTCTCTGACCGCACGCACACTCATCGTGAGCTCACACGATGAAGCAGCAGAATTTCTTCAGACAGTGACGTCATAAGGGTGCGGAAATCTGCCATGCGAGACGGTGGCATGAGGCAGGGACAAAAAAAGTGTGTTTAGCTTCCTTTGAAACAGATGAGCATGAGTCCGACAATGTTTTATAATGCTGCTTGTTGAAATATCCCTTGAGTGGCACGAAAATGTAGATGAGTTTGTTTGTTCTTCAGATTTGTAGAAATGTGTCAATCCATCACTGTCTCACCAATGCAGTGAATGGGTGCCGTCAGAATGAGAGTCCAAACGGCCGATAAAAACATCACAATCATCCACAAGTAATCCACACCACTCCAGTCCATCAGTTAAAGGAGAAGTCCACTTTCAAAACAAAGATTCACATATAATGTACTCACCCCCTTGTCATCCAAGAAAACAACTCCCACTTCAAAATCGTCCTATATCGCTGTTTTACCTTTTTTGTTAAGGGTGTTTGATCTTCTTTGCATGTTCACTTTGCAAAGACTGGGTCGGTACTTC
>JAHKKF010537617.1:0-17393 GCA_019740295.1 Labeo calbasu
ACCTTATTGTAAAATGTTACCAAAAAAAACCAAAAACTGGCAACAGCATTTTTTCTTTTTGACAAAACAATTTTGTATTTTTATTACACAAAATATAAAACAAAACTTTATTTTAGTTAAGGTTAATTCTATCTATCTATCTATCTATCTATCTATCTATCTATCTATCTATCTATCTTTTGTTTTTGACTAAACAATCCTTGACCTTTTGCTACTTTTTCCACTTTTTGATGCTGGTTAGAAATCATGAAATCCATAAATGTTAAAAAAAATGAGAATAAAACCAATTTATTGGTTTAAATTTGAAACAAATACTGGAAAAATACCCTTACTCAAAGCTAAAAAAAACAAGTAAACATTGCTCAAGGCTTTTTAATGCTAAACAAAAATGGCAACACTTTGATTTATCTTAGCTATAAATACTTTATAGTATTTTACATTGTATGTAAATTGCATTTACATACAATATTCTCAAAGTATTATACACAAATCAACTGACAAGAAAAAAATCCAATATCCAAAATAACAAATGAAACATTTAAAAATATAAACGCCAAGTAATTAATGAAAACCAGATAAAACTTATATTAAAATACTGTAATATATGTGCAGTGATGGTCTTTGATTATATACCAATCAAGGCAGTTTATTTAAATATTCTTAAAATATAAAGAAAGTAATGATGCATGAGAGTTTACAGTGATATAGTGAAAGTGCATGGCATGCTCCTGCATTAATGTGTCTGTGTTTGCACGTCACTCAACTCTAAAAAGCTCTCCAGTTCCTGCTATAACACTTCACAGTGTACAGAAGGCTCTATGCCACCCACCCAGCTGGAATGTCATGCATGCAATTAGGAGAGATTGTAGCAGGAGCTGGGGGGCTGGGACGGGACGGGACGGGGGCTGGGGCTGGGGGGTGGGGGTACGGCAAGGAGCTGGAGACTGCCTGAAGAGTCACAGAGAGGGGGTGGAAAGAAAGGAAGAGGTGGAAGGGGCCTTCAGAAAAACAGGCGAGGTGAAGGGAGGAACACACCGGCTTCTCACAACCTCACAGTTCCTTCCCCTCACGGTCATCAATACCCATCAATAGGAATTGGCCTCCAGTCAATAGTCCCCCTCGCAAGAGCAATACCAGGGGGGAGAGAGAAAGAGAGAGAAAGAAAAAGAGGAGATAGAAGAGAGAGGGCAGCCACATGCTACATTAACAAACAGAAGGAAATGAATGAATCAAAAAGGAAACAGAAAAAAACAAAACAAAACAAAAAAAACACCCAAGTGAAACCACTTGAGTCGTTTTACCAAAACAGAAACAGCTACTAAACCTACTCCTTTATTATGCAGTTTTAATTCTTAAGATTAATAAGCAAAGAGGAATGCATTGCAAAAAAACAACATGTTAGTCAGATAGATCAGTTAAATTAAATACTAGTATTAAATACTTCAATTAAAATAAATATTCAGTTAAATAAAAGCAAGTATTTCAATTAAAAACGTTTTTAGATACATTCCTTGTTTAATATTCTTATTTTTACTACAAATACTTTATAAATATTGAGATGTTTTTCTACAAAAAAACAAATTTTGTACATTAAAATTTTGTACATAATTTTTCATTATTATAAATATTTAATCATTACATAAAAACACAATGATTTCTAAGAGTTGGTTAACACATATACACATTTCTGAAAATTGCACATACATCTAGACCTCGAGTTATTTGTTTTGAACTGTTATTTACTTCTTAATCTACTAATTTTATTGTGAGATTTATTCTGATTACACATATTTATATTTCATGTAATCACTATAATAAATTACACACGTAAACCCTCTAAAACACAACACAAGGGTTTGATTTATTTGTGTGATGATTTACAAGATTTGTTCTGAAACATCTGTGTGGTTAATGTTGTTTTCTTTATCATTAGCAGCTAAACTGTTCTCCACATGAAACACAAACAGACACGTATCCAGAAAGATACATCAAAATGTTTCATTATTTTATCACAAACATTTTATTTGATCTCAAATATTTAGTCCCAGCAAAATCCTACAGCTTTGAAACAATTTCAAGAGAGTAGAAAAACACACTGCTGCAATTAAAACTAAAAAGACAAACGTACCAAGAGATTTTCAAAAATACTTCCGTGGAGAAACGACACATAAATATTTGAGAGAAAACAACTGTAAATGTATTAAGTGTATTTACTGCTTATATGAGAGACGTTCAGTAACTGTATGTATATTTAAAATCATCCGTGTGTATAAAATATCTTGGAACCATGTATTCGTACGGACATTTAAATAATAAAAAGCCATGTAAATGCACAGTAATGTGTGCGCAATTACCTTTTAAACACACATGAGAGTTTACTCCTTTAGCTGGGACGTGGGCGTGACCAACAGCGTTTGAGAAACGTCACATGGTCACTAAAAGAGGCGGAGATTTTCTATATTTTCCCCTCTTCCTCTAACCGATGTAACATGGGTTGGACAACTAAGAATGTTTTGTAATCTTGTAGGAATGTACACAGCACGAACTGAATTTCATTTTCAAAATCAAGCTATTTGTAAAATGTTAACACATTTAAAATATTAAAGCAAAATAACATGCAAACCACTTAATCTGATTTAACAAAAAAACTATTTAAACTTATGTTTATACAAAAACCACAATTTCTAAAAAGAAAAAGTCAGTCATGTTTTCTTTACATTTAAACGTGCGTAAATATTTGTAAGTTCAAACGCGTAAAAATAGTCGGGTTACTCGTGTAAACTCTTGCTTGTGCGCATGTGTGTGTGTTTTGAAAGTTTGAGCGGGTGGCATTCCCTATTCCGCCTCAAGATCACATGGACACAAAGGGCAACACGTGGATCACGAACAAAACAAGAACACAGGCTATATATTAACCGTTGCATGCGAGCACGTAGAAGGGGGTTAATGGTTCGTTGACAGTTGTGAAGTGTATGCAAATTTGTGGATGCTATTTTGCTAATGGGTTTATGGCCAAAGGGTTTCGGTTGATTTTCAATGACATGGCATGATTTATGTTCCCAGCAGATACACAACATAACGTCAGTACAGTTCCTCAAATTCTAAGAATATTCTTTTTAGAATTTATTTTTGAAACTTCCCAGAACACTCATCCTTTTTTTAAAGCGAATCATCCTTCTCAAGGCCCACATGTTCTGCTTCTGGCTCCAAAAAACACACAGTGCACTAAAAAGGTATAGCTAGGATATAGGCCCTTCCCTATGTGTGTGTGGTTTGTGTGTGTGTTTTATACAAGGGGAGAGGAGAGGAGGGTGTCCCTCTTGATACGTCCGCTGCATACTGAATTCACGCTCTGCTTTGGATCAAACGCTCTCTGCCGATTAGCTACACAATCAGGTCCCCGCAGTAAACGGGGGAGAGTAAGACAGAGAGAGGCGGTTCTTTTCCGCCGGACAATGCCATTATTTAAGCTCCATTGGTCAGGAATGCCGGATTTTACAGGCCGCTGCCCTCCTCTAGGCGTCAACCAAAGGGCCTCCGCTGAGGGCCCCCCCTTCCTCTCTCTCCTCGGGTCACCATATCTATCCCGGAGACCTATAGCTTTCTCAGTGCATTCCACAGTTGCTTCTCTAAGCTGTCGACGCTGAGAGGCTGCAAAAATCAGCAGGGCCGTCAAATTCGCACAATGCATTAGGCTCACAGAAGAAAGCTAGAATCTGATTTTTCCCTTTCAAACTATCTATTTTAGGCTAACAGAATTTAGATACAGTCAAACCAAAATTTATTCAGACACCAGATATAATTTTTTGATAATTTTTTACTAGTGGGTGACATGTTTACACCACAGAGTGAACAAAATTAAGTATTGCTTGGTAATTGGTCAACAAAGTATTGATAGTTTTGTAAATATCGTTAGACAAACAGTTGTCTAAATTTTTGGTTGATTTTAATCCATTACATACCTTTCTATTAAAGTTATCTGACATTATCAAGATGAATTTGTTTTGACACAGTTTAACTGAGTTCTTGTCATATTTTATTACCATTTTCTGAACTATAGCGAATAAACTGTGATAATGTGAGAAATGTTGAAGGTGTCTGAATAAATTTTGGTTTGAACGTATAAGTATAAATACAAATATAAAAACTGTTTAATGCAGCCTACACTAAAAAAAAATGACTCGTTTTAATCAAGTCACAAATATTATTTAAACAACAATGATCCAACTTAAATACATCAATTTATATCAACAAAACTAATTGTTACGAGTTAAATCAGCAGGTTAACACTTTTTAGAGTGTACTAAAATATTAAACATTTTGTCATTAAACAAAATGGTTCGGTTACACTTTATTTAAAGGTGTCCTTTTTATACATTTAAGAAATGAATAATATTAATTAAATACATGTACTTACTATATAGTTAGGGTTAGGATTAGTGTTGTAACATGCATGTAACGTGTAAGGAGGACACCTTAAATTAAAATGTTACCAATGGTTATTATGAGTTTATGCCAGGCTACACTCTTAAAAATTAAGGTGCTTTAAAAGGTTCTTCACGGCAATGCCATAGAAGAACCATTTTTGGTTCCACAAAGATCCATTTAGTCAAAGGTTCTTTAAAGAACCATCTCTTTCTTACCTTTTTTATAATCTGAAGAACCTTTGAGTGAAACAGAAAGACAAAATTTAGACAAAAAAGGTTCTTCTATGGCATTGTGAAGCACCTTTATTTTTTAGAGAGTGTACTACAAATAAATGTGACTTTTCCTTCATTCAGTTTAAGGAATGCTAATGGAATTTCTTTCATAATTTCTAGATTAAAAAGAATTCGTTAAGATTCATTTATAAGGTTCTTCTGGATAAATGATGAAAAGATAAAAAGAGGAAATTCCTGTTTTGAAGTTTATGCAGTAGGATTTGATATTTCAAGTGATAGAATTGGTGATTAAATTCCATTAGAATTATTTTAGGATTCTGACTAGTTAAGTATTTTTTTAAAATATACAGATCATCAAAACGTTTCTAAAATGTACCCTTATTGTTTTTGTTCCTGTAGCATGGAACCTAATAAGAGTTTCATGTAATCTGCTACTTTAAACTACAATTCATGTAGTCTTTCAATCTAGCATAAGAAGAAATTTGTGAATGGAGAGCAGAATTTGAGCGTTCATTGTTAAACTAAAACTATACGATGACGTTTCACACGAAGCAGCCTATTGCGGGACTCGCAAGACAGTTAAATGCCTTTGACTTCAACCAATGGCTCTTCAAGCGGCAAAGACTAGCGCAGAAACGGGCCAATGGCGAAGACGCATGCAAATGAGGAATTTGCTTCAGCAAGAGCTGAATGTCAACTAGTCAAAGATGGAGTCTTGAGCAAAGAGGGCCATTGGCTTGCCATGGATAAATTACGGTTTTGATTTTTTAGACCATGAGGGGAAAGAATACGCGAGCATGACGAGATGGCACTATGTTAAGCGGGATGAACGCGAAGATATTGGAAGAAATTCGCGCTTCTCGCCTTGCAACCCTTCGGTCCAACTTTTTCTCTTTTTGTCGGTGTCTTCTGCTTTCAAGGATTGTCCCTCCCTTGGCCAGGTACCATTCATGAAATTTAGGGGGTCCTCTTTCTGTTTGTGAGTAGCATCCGGGTGATTTGGTGGAAATGGCGGGAGCTCAGGGGCAAAAACGACAACGTTGAGTCGGCTTGGGTGGGGAGAACGACGAATGGGGTGCCATAGAAGCCCCCGAACATGGCTGTAGTTAGAAATGTGAAGAGCGCGCTGGTGAGGATATCAAGAGGGCATCGCATTTGAGAAGTCTTGTCTGTCAGGCTGTCATTCAGTCACAGGGAACAATCTCCTTTCTTTCTCTTCTATTGTCAGCAGTGTTGATCTGTTGCAGCCACCTGGCTGGCTATTTAGTCCGAGGAATCCATGTAAAGCATCTAACTTCACCATATTCTCAAGAAGCCAATGATTAACTTGCAAAAGGCTCTGGGAAGCCTAGCCCGTATTTTCCACGTGTTTTTCTACACGGGCTAAATCAGTAACTGTAAGATAATAGATTTGGGAAATCAAAGATTTTTCGAGCTCAAGTGAAATGGAGAAGTAGAAACACGACGTGCCACTTTTTTTTTTTTTAAATAAATATCGCAGCAGGTTTAAAGTCTATAAACCGAAACAAAAACGTGCATTTTACTCTTTTCATACTCTGTTATTTTGTTGCAAATGTTGTGTTTGTGGATAAATTCCTGATGCACTGAATTTGAGGCTTTTTGTGTGCGTTCACATTGCCATTCTTATATCGAAAAAAAGCAGTGTAACCCATTTCTATAAATCATTTAATTTCTGTAATCAATGCGTAAAACTAGAGGTTGTGCACAAGTGTGTGTGTGTTTTTAGCTCGCCATTAAAATATGATTTTACACTTCGGGTTAATATTTACATTTCAGCTAAATATAAATGCTTATTTTAGGAAAAAATAAAATCTTCCGTGTTTTTCCTCTCCAAGTGTTCAAAAGCACTGTTAATGTATGCATTGAAAATAACAACCTTAAGGAGCCTCCGCCCCCTCACCTTGTCCCCTAACCAGGGGGGTTTCAAATTGCCACTTTGGCAAAGGGGACAAGAATAATACGTATTAAACGAAGGTTTCTCATACTGTATCGGGGAATGTGCTCTTTGCCCTATTTTTCCCCCTCTTTCTTCCTTCGTATCTCACTCAAAGCAGTGCTGCTGAAATTTTGTGAAAACACATGTGAAATCACTGCTGCTAAATGTAAATGTTCATTTGGAAATTGTGCCACGTCCTGTTTGGTTTTAGTTACATGTGTGTGTTGTCTCCCTCAGCTTAAGCTTTAGTAACAGCTAGCATGCCTCGATTGAAAGGTTTGGAGATATTTAATTTGCCAATCATTTCTGCCCTCCAGTACTCTTTATTTTTCTTAGAGCGTATGGGAAATATAAATTACTTTAACTGTTAAAATTACATCGCGTTAGGTTGATCATGATAATCACCGTTATCACGGTATATGGTTGAAAAAAAAATCTCTGTGTGAGGTACGTGACATTTTGATAAATCAGTTTAAAATATAAAGCATTATAACACACCCTATGTTCAGTTTCTTTACTGTTGTTGACCAGGGCCCTTTTTCTGTTGTACTACTGTGCAGTCAGATGAGCAGTGCAATATTAAAAGGGCATTGGCTGACAAAAAAAGAGGAAAGAAAAGAAAAAGTAACCTTCACCCCTCCCCTAAGCTTTCAAGTTCTCCCACCCTCAGCTCGCTAATACGTGTAGCCTATGTATCCGTCTAAATTTCATTTGATAACAACAGGTGTAATGAATTGATTCCATAAAGACGTATTATGACGTCAAAATGGCGTTGCTTCTCAAATATAGATTTCCAAAACTGACGCGCTCGAGTAAAATAAAATAAATCGTGTTTAAGTTACCAAGAAAACGTGTTTTCGAATATGTATTTACTAATTTAATGCGTGCCAATTTGCTTTATATATATCTCGTTAATTAAATTCACTTGCCTAACGGCAACTATGAAGGATGATGATTTTGCCCCGTTGCATTGAAGGCCCGTTCAAAGGTGGCCCATGCATTTCGGCTGTGCTAAGGTCTGTTGCTTTGACGATGTTGCACTACTGAACCATCTACTCAAGCAGTGCAATAGTATTGTCATTGCATTCGGCTTTCGCCTACTCACCCACTAGAGCCTTTAAACAGAGGTATATGGTTAAGGGCGTTTAAGCAGTACTTCAAATGGCGAAAAGGGAGGCTTCACACGAGTCTAGACCACCTAGATGTATGGGCCCAGATGTGTGCACGATGTTGCATTCAGTCCACGCACAACAGCATTGTTGCAGAGCATGCACCAGGCGTGTGAACTGCAGCATTTGACCTATGGTATATCTGTGACACCAGGTTTTTCCACTTATTTGAAAATGCCTACAGACCACGCCTCTTTCGAAAGAACATTTTGTACGACTGAGGTCGTCTTCGTTTGCATTGAAAACCACGTGTTCGATTAAGTAACACTCCAACAATGCTTTGAAGTGAGTTTCTCAACCTTTTGCATATTTCGGGAACTTCTGTATTAGGCCTGCTGGCAGAGAGGTGCAGAAAAGCAGTGGATAGTAACGAGCGGACGTAAATAATCATCTAAACGCCATTTTGTCGATTCGTGAATGTCACCAGCGCATGAAATGTTCACAGAACAGCCAATATTATCAATAATAATATCTTTCTATAAAGTGTTCTGAACGTCAGTTTGCACTTTTGGTTTTTTTTAATATAAACCTCCGAATGTATTTTGTAGTCAACAGCAACGTGTTGAGTTGTCCTTATTTTCTTTTTAGAGCAATTCTATATATATATATTAGTTATTTTTGGTTGAGCTGTATTTAAATTACTAATGTAAATAAATGCATTCTGCATTTTTATTCTTTATTATTTAATCATATAGGCTACTTTTACTTTTTTCGTGCGATTAAACTTTGTTTATTATTATTATTTGTTTTTTTCCCCTATCTTTCTCAAATTAGACATTTAAGCTATTTAGTGTAAATTCAGTGCCAACGCAATACGCTTACACATAAATGTACATTAATCTCTGCTGTGAGAACAAAACTGTTTCATGCAAAGTGATTGTAACCAATGCTTCCATTTCCCTGTAACTCCTTACTAAACAGAGCTGGTAGGTGTGTAACCATATATTTAGATTTTTATTTATAATTAAGGAGCTCTTCCAGGAGGCAGAAGGAAGGGATGATTCTCTTGTTTGAGCCAGATCGGTGGGGGATGGGACTATTTGTAAGGAATGTAGGGGGCAGGTNTGCAAAGTGATTGTAACCAATGCTTCCATTTCCCTGTAACTCCTTACTAAACAGAGCTGGTAGGTGTGTAACCATATATTTAGATTTTTATTTATAATGAAGGAGCTCTTCCAGGAGGCAGAAGGAAGGGATGATTCTCTTGTTTGAGCCAGATCGGTGGGGGATGGGACTATTTGTAAGGAATGTAGGGGGCAGGTCCCTTTCCAAGAGGGGAGGAAAGGGAGGGAATGTGAGGAGGGGAGGTCGCCCATAGTGACATTTTACTCTTGGTCAGTATCTGCAAGGTTATGCATGTTGAACTTTTTGGTTGTCTCATCAAAAGAGTGGACATCTGGCCAAATGAAGTGTAATCTATTTGGTTGCTTGTAATAATACGTAGGCAGGTCGGTGTGTGTGAATACACTGGCGCAATACACACAGACTTTGTATGTATACGTGATATGCGAGTTAATGGCGTGACGCATTTTTAAAATCAAAGATACTGCATGCAATTCAAGCAAAAAATACAGTAAGTTTCTTCTATGACAATCACAAAGTTATTTTCATATTATTCTTATGATACTTTTTTTTTATTTGGGACTTCAAACGTCTAGGTGGTGGAACTTCTTAGATTGTAAAAAAAACCCTTTAATGTTAATAATGAAAATCGCAGTTTTTTTTAAACGCAAGTGTGGCAAAATCTTTAATTATTAGTTTTTTAATATTTATAATTGCGTGTTCTAACAAACATGCAGGAACCATTTTGTTGTCATGTGACGAAAAACGAAACAGAGAAACCATTTAACTTAAAGCCTTATGACTCGACTGTGTCTAGGTAATTTATTTAAATCCTAAAATCCTAATTTTATGAAAATGTACGCTTTGTTTAGCTTTGTTCAAACGCAGTAGGCCTAAAGTCATACGATAACTTTGTAATATTCATGACATTTTTTAAAATCGTATATATTTTAAAATAATGGTTGTGTAATTTCACGTTAAGTATTTTAAAACTTTTGGGGGAAAAAAAAGCTTTCCATTAGACATTTGCAAGTCGTTTGGAAAAACGAAAATGCATGATAACTTGGCACGCGTGTTTTACATTAGATCATTAAAGCATTTCTCCTTTTTATCATCTGGAGCATTTGTTATTGACCCGTATATGTAGAGGCTCCACTGTAGAAGTTAAGCTTGAGACTCACCGGTCTGAACTGGGTGTATGAGGAATGTTGCGCTACATAGCGCAACGCGCATGCGCGGCGTATTCATAGGGTACTATATAGCATACTGAGGCCTACAGCTCCTCTGTTCTCATGATCCTGGTTCATCTCTGAGCTAGTGGGCTTTGAAGCGTCATATGAGGAGTGGTAAGTTTTCATTCACCTGCAGATTTGGTAGCGCGTTCTATATTCCTACGTAGAACCTATATAGATTATAGAATTAGTAGTATCGAAATAGTGCATGTTTGCATAGTGTATTACTCAACAGCGCGTAATGTTCGTCTAAAAGAGCACTACTGGTCAATGTGGTCAGCTGATACACTATGCCATTCGCTTTGTGCCATTTCGGGAGTCGTATTCTCGCCCTGTTGTCGTTATCCAACATTTTCACTGTAAGTTCACTGCACGAAACCTGATTGGTAAATTGTTTAACGTGTTTTATTACCGTGGGGGACAAGTAAGATCATGCATGTGAGTTCAATGTGAAATTCCCAAAGGAGAAAAAAAAAAACATCCTGTTGGAGCATGTCGTTAACTCCAAGGCAGAAGCTGGTATGCTTGGAATTGCAGAGCACCAAGACTGCTTTTGGACGCAGATAACCAAAGGGCCTACAATATGCTTTCCACTCAGTGTTTCTCATATTTGAATGCCTGAGTCAGTCCACAAGCATGGCTTTGAAAGAATGACTGTCTTTATTGATAGCATACATGCATTGGTATTAGTTATCTTGAGAAGATTGTTTTTAAAAAGCCAGATGATGTTGAAAAAATGCCACATGGTATATTTATGTGATTCTAAATATTCATAGCAATTTTTTTTACAAGTGTAGATTAAATTGTATGATTCAACTGTGTAAAAACCTCAACAATTTATATTAAATTAATTTTGAAATGAACAGCGTTTTACCATTCACTTTCATTTGTTTGTAGGGCTCTTCCTTGCTGTGAAGGGTCAGATGTCACAAAGAGGTTTGCGTATCGTGTTGTAGAGCAGGAACCATTTTCAGTCTCACCATTTAGGGATTTAAACCTCTAGATATTGTGTTTTGCACAGCCGTGTTATCTTTTCCCTAAAGTGCTGTGTGATTGTCATGATAAATGCATCTTGCAGGCGAGACCCTATCAATATTGCCTCTGCTTTTTTCACTGTTTATGGAGTAGTGCAATATTGCTTATAGGGTCTTGACTTTAAGGGTAATCTGCAATTTCAGGAACATTCAAGGATTTGATTGTCCTTTGTCATTTTTATTAAAATGTGCAATGTTGTTGTGCTAAGGCTTGACAAGATCTCAATCTGTGAATCGTGGAGAAAGAATGGGGTTGCTGCTCTAAGCAATTTCAGTTGAAATGCAATAAATAACACCTGTTTAATATTAAAACAAAACGGCCCACAAACATTTTGATGTGGTTGTAGATAGCTTGCTTTTACCAGTGCAAATACTTAACGATTACCTTTAAACCTTTCCTAATATGAATGATGTCATTAAGTCAGAACACGCTGTCCTTTGCACGGTCAAAAAGTGACTAATTTTAAACGATAATAATAGACCCGGGCTAACTGAGTTTATTCAGACTACTCTTTAGTCTTCAGTGTTTCTGTCAGGTCGGTGTATTTGGAAAGAAAAACATTTCTGTTTTTAATAAAGCACATTTTTCCTCAACATGCTGTTGCTGTCTCAATGTTACAGGTTAATGGAGAAATAATTTACTACAGCTAATAGACTTAAAGATTGAGCTCTAAAACAACAATTTTAACTTTCTCTATAAAAGCACAGCTGTTTGTTACCTGCATTTGCAAATTGTGATTTTTGAATTGCACATATAAGTGAAAAATATTATTGACAGCTGAACATTTTAACAGAACATCCTTTAATATAATATGCAATTAATGCTGAATTTCAGGTCATGCAGGTCGACACTAAATCAATGTAAAGTAAGTTTAATTCAACATTTCATTATGCAGTGTGTTTGTATGAAAATCTAGCTCTCTAAATGTGGTTTCAAATGCTTATAATTTAGTTCATGTCATCATAATCTCATAATCAATAGGCTAACCTTGAGTGAGTCTGTATGCAGTAATATGGAAGCTGAGAAATGGATCATGAATGGGATGGGAAAGCATTTCTTGTGATGGTCAGAGACTGGCAGGTATATTTATAAAGGCTGTTGAATGAGTGAAACACCACCTGAAATAGCTGGAAAGCATTTGACTATTTAGAAATATAGTGGAATATGATGTAAAACGGCATGATTTCTAAACACTTGTGTGAGCATGTTCTTGGTCCCATTGTTTGTCTGTTGCCTGACACTCTTTCCCTGTTGCACTACTGTGGGAGCTGCAGCTAGCAGTGCAATAATGAAAGGGCATCAGTCTACTGGACCAGACCACCAAACACACACCTATCCCGTATTTACCACAAATGACATGCTTCTCCTGCATGCTGAGCCACAAAGCACTAATCTGTCCGTATACCTTTCGTAAGTGCTGGTTGGTATTTACATTTATTCATTTAAAAGATGCTTTTATCCAAAGCGACTTGGAGGAATGCAAGTGATTTTTGCTTTGCCAAATCTTTAATTTGCTCTGTACATAATCAGTCTTCAATAAAAGCAAAATGCATTAAATAAGTAAATCGTATGTGTTTTGTCTCATTTAAATGCTGTTGATTGCAGAGGAATTTTTTTTTTATTCTTTATTTAACTGTATGGCAACAGTTTATCTTAAATTATTGCATTTTCATGTAGGATTGACTGTCCAAAAATTATACTTGCATTAAAAATGTTACCTTTGTAGTATTGTAAGGTAGCTATATGAGATTTATTCACCTTTTTCTTCCTGTAAGAGTGGGCGTGGCCATTTGTAAATTTTATGGGTCTGGCTTTCGGTTTAATCCACGTCCAGCTATTTTTAGCTGTACAAAACAGTTTGTTTCCTGCTTGATATTGCAAATTGGTGTGTCTTACCATATTATTTGAATGTATTATCTTAATTATAAACACACTGGTTTGTAGTGCAAACAGTTTTACCTTTTACCGTTTACTTCCGCATTAAAGAATACGTTGGATAGGTTTATTCTGATTTTTGCATCTCCAAATGCTTCTTGAATTCACAACATCTTTTTTTATACTTTAAATGAATGGATTAAAGACCATTTCACACTACGAACAATAACTATAACTAAATTAGGACCCACAAATACATTTTTAATTTTTTTTAAAAGCACAACTTTCTAAAGTCCTGTGGATTCTGATTACCGGTCAATGTTTTATAGTTTGTTGGCTGGAAAAATGAAATGTTCTGAAAACGATTCCAGTGATATCATTCCTCTGTGCCACTATTGTAGTTGTGCTATCCACCTTATTTTTCAATGCGGAAGTAAGCCGTTTTCTGTCAGTGTACGAGACTTCCGGTGCATTAGCCACTGAAATATGAAATTAGAAGAATAACAAAGTGCAGTAAACGGTAAAAGTGTTTGCACTACAAACTAGTGTGTTTGTAATTAATAATACATTAAAATAACGTGGTAAGACACACCAGTTTGCAATATCAAGTCGCTGTTTTGTACAGCTAAAAAAAAAAAAAAGCTGGAAGCATGACAACGGAAGCCGGACACATTAAATTTACAAATGTCCGCGCCCGCTCTTACAGGAAAAATAAGGTGGATAGACTTCATTCTTTTACATTTACAACTGTTTTAAAACTAAATATCGTTATAGTTATCGTCCTTAGTGTGAATGGACCTTAAACGAGTTACTGCTCATGTTAATTTACTGCTAATATGACAAATTACGTCTTTTGTGCTTTCCGTGTTCCTTAAATTGCCACTGGGGCAATTCTGCATTCAAGGTGACTTTCTGAAGGCATATTTCATATCCAGTCGCTCACAGAAGTGGCTCACGTAATATTCCGACCTCAGACACTTCAATTTCCTGGTCACTCTCATGGTCAGCACTCGATCGCATTTATGTTGTAACCTAAATGCTTGTCTTCTCTTGAGTACAATGTTTTTTTTTTCATAGCTCTTCACTTGACCCTGTGAGGACGTGTGTTTTGATGGCTACCCCATCCATGTGGATACTCAGTCCAGCTATTAATTTGATCATGAATAGTGCAATTGAGAGCTTTTGAGCTATCTAAATCATGTTGCTCTGGGTTCCCATGGTGCAGTATGGCACTGCGTCAAGATTGTGTTTCAGATATGGTGATACTGACAAGCAGTTAACAGGTTATCTTTTAATATGTTGCGTAGTAAGAATACATGTCGACAAACAGCTGCAATGCATGTGTAGAATCGACACTGAAGGCACATTCGATTCAATTCTAGTGGATGTAGCCATGCATAATATAGGAAGGGAATAAAAACAAGTATCTTTAATACAGAATGAAAAGCCACTTCTCTGTATCATATTAAATGAATCTCTGTAGATTATAGAGTTCATAAAGGAGGACTGACTGAAATACGGTAACCCTGTGTTATAGTATGTCGCCATCTTCTGGGAAGACAAAATATTAAGTGGGTTACCGTCAACCCGCTGCCTCTTGCAGTGCAACTTTTCTTTAACCTCTAAAAGGAATTGATTAAAATTAGACTTAAACTTAGTAGCTTACACGTTTATGAAACTTCTTATTAAATTAGATGATGCTCAAGTAAATTGCTACATGTACATATTATTATTATTATTATTATTATTATTATTATTATTATTATGTTGAAAACAGCTGAGTAGATTTTTTTTTTTTTCAGGTTTCTTTAATGAATAGAAAGTTCAGAACAACAGCATTTATCTGAAATAGAAATCTTTTGTAACATTATAAATGTCATCACTTTTGATCAATTTAAAGCATTATTGCTAAATAAAAGTATTAATGTCTATGATTTCTTTACAAAAAAAAAAAAAAAAAACAGCTGTCTCCAAGCTTTTGAATGGTGTAAATATTTCATTATATATTTATTTTAACGGTATCTGTATATATACACTATAGTGTATAATGTTACAGAGCTTTTTATTCTGGATAAATGCTGATCTTTGGCTCTTTCTGTTCATCAAAGAATCCTGAAAAACAAAAAAGTTTTAAATATTGGTGATAATTTAAAAAAAAAAAAAAATGTTGAAATGTTGACACTGAAGACTGGAAAATTTTAAATACTGAAAAATAGACTTTAGAATTAGAAATTAGAATTTAAAGACTGAAAAATAGAAAAAAATTAGCATTGATCACAGGACTAATTACTTTAAAATGTATTCAAATTTTTTTCTGTATTTGGATCAAATAAATGCAGGCTTGGTGAGCAGAAAAACATTTAAAAACATTAAAAGTCTTGACTGGTAGTGTATTTAACACACATTAAAGTTATTCTAGAAGATTCAGTGTCTGCTTATTACTATATGGACATGTAGTAATGCACCATAATGTTTTAATTTATAATATACGATGTTTTATATGCCTTTTCACTCATTTGTCTTTTCACATATTTAACCGGTTTCTGCTTGGTTAAAGTGGGACATTGTTATTCATCTAATCGGTTTAATCATCATTATGTGCATATTCTTCCATTACTTAAATTAGCATTAAGATCATCCTAAAACAGAGAGGGAAGATACAAGATTCTTTGGCTTTGACATCATTCAGGAGGGCGTGTCATATCACAGATCTATAATATGGAGATCAGCTTTCATAGAGTAGTAGCACATTTGGACAGCAGTGGTGGGAAACACTATGGTAAGTCAAATTACAAAACCTACTCAAGCAAAACATGATTTAAATATCAAAACTTATGAACGATAGAATAGTCTAAGTCACGGCATCTAGGTTTAATCAGCGAAATCTGAAAGCATAAATCTATATAGGATAGCCTAATTTATGCAGTTATTTAGTTGTGCGTTTTATCGGTGACATTTATAAATACACATTTAATGTTTAGATCTACTAGATCTGCTGGGAAGTAACGCCTGGAAAACTGATTTTGAGAGAACAAGTTTTAGAGAACAAGTTATTTTTTAATATTTTAGTATTGACGTGGAGATCTTAACCTGTTTACACTGTGTTGCATAAGATCCATTTGGAACAACTTAACAGAAAGTGTCATACTTTACTTGTATTCACTGAGTGAAAACTACAGTAAAACCACGATAAATTAATGACATCTGCTTCAAACGGAGCTTTCAGAATCTTTCATTTTGTTCATGTTGTTTCATTTTTTTTTTAAATTTTTTTTTATTGTAAGAACAACAATATTCTGACGGAAACTGCTTACCATTGTGATACTTTTTGTAAAACCGATTAAAACCGACCTATGAAAAACTCGTATAAACAGCAGGCCTAAATCTATAAATAATAGATAAAGCATTAGCTAGTTAGTAAGCTGTTTTTGTTTGTTTGTTTGTTTGTTTTTATTAGCAAACACACGTTTCACAGTGATATTTCTTTATTTTCAGTGTACATAAATAAGTGTAAAACAGTAGCTAAATGCTGCCCCCATTTGGATGCAGTGTGTCATCTTTCATTTTCCAGAAAAGCGAGATGAGCAGAAATAATCACTGTGACAGGCGATTGCAATTGTAATTTTAGCGTAATCTTTAATAGTCTAGGTCGTGTGCAGTATTTATTGACATCCATAAACTGGGTATCACAACAATGCATCTAATTCTTCACAATTTTTAATTATACATTCTAAAAAATGCTGGGTTAAAAACAACCCAACATGGTTTATTTGGCAACCCAGCGCTGGGGAAATATGGACAGAACACATGCTGGGTTATTTTGACCCAGCTGGATGGGTTAAATGTTTTTACCCAACATGCTGGATTGTTTTATGTAAGTCAACTATTGTTTAAAAATCATTATATTGCTGGTATAAAATGGCCTGGAAATTAAAAATCACACAGAATTATACAGGCAACAGCAAAAATCAAAAGACGAACATTTATTATTAAGCAAGAACACCCATGGACAAATATATAAGACAAACTAAATTTATTTGGGTGAATACAGCATAGTTTACAGTATTACATACATCTAAACTAGTTTAACAAGCATTTTAGAAATAAAAATTGAACATTTAAAAGAAGTATTTTAGTGTGTATTTTAGTGTATTCAACCGTTCTCTGCAATCACTTTTCACCGAAACAGTGCTAATTCTGGTGCCGGTGTGGCAGCGAAATCTAAGCCGGTGATAGGCTGCTGTTCGCTGGGAGAACTATGTACCTCAGACCGCCGCCTCGCGTTTCACTCGTAGCTGAAAGATTTTTTGACTGACTTCAAAACCTGCCTGTAACCAAACAGTACTGGAATTAGAGAACATATTTTAACATCAAATTAAATTAAATTCTGTATTATAACGAA
>JAHKKF010537617.1:21653-43060 GCA_019740295.1 Labeo calbasu
TATATATATGTGTGTGTGTGTGTGTGTATGTGTGTATATATATATATATATATATATATATATATAAATTTATAAACACAACATATTTTTCTTGAATATATACATGCATGTGTGTCTATTTATATATACATAATAAATATGCACAGTATACGCACGTTATGTTAACAAAATCTTTTATTTTGGATACAATTAATCACGAAAAATAGTTTGACAGCACTATAAAATATAACTTTTTAAATATACACATGCATGTGTGTGTATTTATATATACATAATAAATATACACAGTACACACACATATTTCTGTAAACACAAACTTTTATTTTGGATGTGATTAATCGTGATAAATCGTTTGACAACCCTAACTAATTAATTAATTAATTCATTCATTTGTGCATTTATTTATGTATTTATTATTAGGGCATATATTCACACTATAAGTAAATAGCAAAATAATTCTAAAATATACAAAAAAAAAGGAAAAAGAAAAAAAAAACCTTATTTTAATTATATTTACTTCACGTTATTTATTATTATATTTTTTATAGTATTTAATATTTTATTATTTTATTTTATTGTAGTGTAGTCCTAATTTAAAACTACTTTTAAACCAAGTGTTTGAAATTAACATAGATAAGCACTACTAGTCAAAATAGTGGCAGATTGGACTTTAGCCTCAAAACGCCACAGATACTGAGAAATAGCACTCGTAACAACATTATATGGGACAACTTGCCCCACTCTCCTTATTAAAGAATCAGTTAAAGAATCAGTTTCCGCAAGTGTCTCACTACTATTTGTACCATTCTTTCACCAGGAGTCATTTACACAGGATGCATTCTTGTGTTTAACAAAAGACATATTTCTAGAGTTTCACTGTAATCCTTTTAATGTAACAGTGTTATTTTAACATAATGTAAGTGATGCCATGCATATCATTGCTTTGTCAGGTGGCTGAAGTTGAAAGCACTTAATGAATGTGCGCAAACACAGATCATAAACATAATACCCTCCTTCTCTTTATGATGTTTTTCTGATTTCTAAACGAGGTTACGTGTCTTGGGAAAACATTCAAAAGCCTCCACAGACACGTAAGCAAAGTCACACCTGCTGCCTAAAGTCTGTGTACAAGGATAACATTCAGCTTACATTCATAACATTAAGAACAGCAAAATCCTGGCTCTGGTGAGTGTAGCCTAGTTTGTTATTGTTTATTAATTAATATTTAAACGAAATTAAATAATTGTTTAGTAATTAATTAATCTGATTAAAAAACAAAATGTTCACAATAGCTTTATCTCTTAAAACACCACATTGTCATGTTTTTAATCAGTCTCTATTATTCCTAAAGTAACTTTTGGTCTCCAACATCTTGAACTAAATCAAATTAATCATTTTAAGAACAAATGAAAACAATATGGTATGGTGCACTGATCATATGGTGTAAATATCTATATTTTTAAATTAAAAAACGTACAAATATCTATAAATATATACATATTTATACTTTAAAAATAAACTTTGATATAAATAAGGAAGAGAAACCTTGAAATGGCAAAGGCCTTTTTGTACATGTGGCGTTGTTTTATTCACATCCGGTAGAGGGCGCAGCAACTCCGGAAAAGGAAATTGCCATTCTATGTCTCCAGATGGTCCTTCTCTCCGTACAGTGCTGGATACACTGTAGAAAGGACTAATGGCAAATACCTCGTAATAAAATGGGTAAGCGATTACTACATTATTACTGCTAGCTAGGAGTATACCACAAAACAGGATTAGTCCATTTGAAATGATAAGACATTTGTTTGTTTCTTAGCTATTAATAGATCAAGCGGGGTAAATATATAACCAGTATGTTATTAGGCTGAGTAGATGCGATTGTACCGTATGTGATTGATAGGCAGTGGCAGCTGCTCGTGTTAACATCGATGTGTTGAATAAGGCGACAGACAGACTTTTAGATGTGTCTTATTAACGAGCCGGTGATTTCCCGGTAAGCAGCTTTCCCCGCAGCTGAGGCTCGTGTTTCATACAAACCGTTTCGTTTTGTCTTCAGACAGATGATGTTGGGATGACGTGGTTTGACTCGTTGACTCAAGGAACCTTTCCTGTTCTGTAAATGACCGGGTTTCAGTATATTTGATGACTCACATGACTAACACTTCTTTGTCTGTCTTCAAACTGACAAATTCTGTCTTTTTTAGAGGGCAGTAAATTGGTTAATCGGTTTTTAGTAGATATTTTAAAGGATATTTACGTTCCATCGGCTATTAGTATTATTGGATCTATCCCAAATGGCACCGCTTGTTGAAAATAAGACAAAACAACAGGTAAAGTAAACTTCTTTAATACGTTGTTTGTGTAATTACTTAACATTTTAATAATATAAAATAATTACAGCAATTAATTTAGAAGTTAGAAACGTATAGCTTAACAATTAGACTCAGCCTAAAAATAAAAAAAATGTGACCTTGAAGCAGACAAACAAGTTTTATGAATAGCAACAATTTTTTGTATTAATACTTCTGTTTAGCAAGAATGCTTTAAATTGATCAAAAGTGATGATAAAGACATTTATAATTTTACAAAAGATTTCTATTTTAGATAAATGCTGTTCTTCTGAAATTTGTATTCATCAAAGAAACCTAAAAAAATACTACTCCGCTGTTTTCAATATAATAATAATAATAATAATAATAATAATAGTAATAATAATAAATGTTTTTTAAGCAGCAAATCAGAATATCAGAATTATTTCTGAAGGATCATGTGACTGGAGTAGTGATGCTAAAAATTCAGCGTTGAAATCACAGGAATAAATTACATTTTAAAATATATTAAAATAGAAAACAGTTATTTTAAATACTTAAAATATTTCAAAATTTTACTGTTTTCGCTGTACTTTGGATCAGATAAATGCAGGTTTGGTGAGCGGAAGAGACTTCTTTAAAAAAACATTAAAAATCTTACTATTCAAAAACTTTTGACTGGTAGTGTATGTTAATAAAATAAAATTTTAGTAATATTTTTACATTTCTAACTACCAGCGTTTTATTAATATTACGTTAATACAATCTAATAATATTTATAAAATTTAGTCTAATAAGTATTATTTATTAGTATTAGTATTAATAAATCAGCATTTCAGTTTCAAGTAGGAAATTAATAGATCAGGCAATCATATAATGCCAAAAATAGCAACAATTATTATCAATAAGTATAATTATTTATAAAATATTTTGATCCTTTGTTCATTATTGTTGTCAAAAATCAGAAATAAAAATGAATTAAGTTCTGCTTAATGTAAAAACAATCAGTATTAATCCTAAAAAAGAAAAAAAAGGGTCAATTACTAGTCCAGTGCTTTTGTCTTTCGACAGCAAGGCGAGGAGAAGATGCCTCAACCCAAGGTGAAGCTGGTGGTGACAGGAGATGATTTTGGATACTGCGAGAGAAGAAATCAAGGGATTGTGGATTTGTTCAAAGCTGGTGGGATCTCCAACGTCTCTCTTCTGGTAAATGCAGTCTCAGCGGAGCACGCAGCAGAGCTGGCCAAAAGGTACTGTGGCTGATTTCAAATTTTTAATTTTTATTTTTAATTTCAAGCAGATAGATATACATTTAAACAAAATGTTACAACACTCTGCTGTACCACATGTAAGCAGGAAAAGCTGATTCAAAGTAGTAATAAAATCTATAATATCATTTCAGTGATACTAAAATGACTCTGCTGTTCTCACACACAGGAATCACATCCCCATTGGACTCCATGCGAATCTCTCAGAGGGTCTTCCAGTCTCTCAGGATCTAACGGGCTCAACGCTCCTCAACAAGGATGGATTCTTCCATGGCAAGATGGGCTTTCGGGAAGTTTTACAGAGTGGTCAGCTCAAGATGTCAGAGGTATGCAGGAACACACATTCCTTAAAGGAGAAGTCCACTTCCAGAACAACAATTTACAAATAATTTACTCACCCCCCCGTCATCCAAGATGTTCATGTCTTTCTGTCTTCAGTCGTAAAGAAATTATGGTTTTTGAGGAAAGCATTTCAGGATTTTTTTTGCATATAATGGACTTCATTGGTTCCAAAATGCAGTTTAAATGCAGTTTCAAATGGCTCTAAACGTTCCTGAGGAAGAAGGGTCTTATCTAGCGAAACAATCGGTCATTGTTTTCGAAAAATATAAATTTGTATACTTTTTAAGCAGAAAAGCTTGTGTAGCACAGACTCTGGGATGTGTGTCCACGAGTCGTTCTTGAACAATTTGTTCATTATGAACGAATCTTTAATGTGACTCAGGAAGAACGAGTTGTCTCGGGGAGTGATTCGTTCAGTTGTACTGGAATTAGTTCACCTGTTTTGAGTCTTTGGGTTTTTCGAGTCATTTGTTCATCTTATGGAGCTGTCATGTGATGCTGATTTTGCTAAAATGAACAAAATGACTGAAGATTTGTTCATTTTGCTGAACGAGACTCAAAGGTACTTGCACTTTCTTAGTCTTTGCGCATTTCCTTTGTAAACACTGGGTCTATAGTTCCGCCTACGTTCGGCGTGACCTTTCGACATGATTCAATAGTACGTGAACGCGCATCCCAGAGCCTGTGCTACACAAGCTTTTGTGTTTAAAAAGTATACAAATTTTTGTTTTCCGAAAAAATGACCGATCGTTTCGCTAGATAAGACCCTTCTTCCTCGGCTGGGATCATTTAGAGCCCTTTAAGGCTGCATTTAAACTACATTTTGGAAGTTCAAAATCGGGGGAACCAATGAAGTCTATTATATGGAGAAAAATCCTGAAATGCTTTCCTCAAAAACCGTAATTTCTTCACGACTGAAGACAGAAAGACATAAACATCATGGATGACAAGGGGGTGAGTACATTATTTGTGAATTGTTGTTCTGGAAGTGGAGTTCTCCTTTAAGACCAACAGAAAGTGTAACGGTACGTGTATTCGTACCGAACCATCATGGGGCAAATTTCAAATGGAAGTGATCATCCTTATGCCCTGTTGAATATTTACATTTTTTTGGACTGTGGAGGAAGCTTTTCACTGTTTTTTTAAAACGTAATCTTGTTTATTTCCAAAGACAAAGGACAGTACTTTTCCTGATATAACGTTTTTAAATATATGGAACTTTTTTTGATGGATTTTTTTGACTTTAGAATCAAACACAAAAATCATGTTTGTCCAATTTTGTTGTGCTGTTTCCTTAAGCTGTGTTGTGTTTTCTGTTTTAAAAGGTGGAGGCGGAGCTCAGAGCACAGGTAAATCGATTTTGTGAACTGGTTGGCCACATGCCCTACCATATGGACGGCCACCAGCATGTGCACGTACTCCCAGGTAACAGTGGGTTCAGTGGGTGAAATCAGTCACCAAAACTGCCTTTATTTAATCAAAGTGCTTAAAATATTATGAAATGTTATTACAATTTACAACTGTTTTCAATTTGAATATATTTTAAAGTGTAATTTATTTGTGTCATGCAAAGCTAAATTTTCAGCATCATTAATCCAGCCTTCAGTGTCACATGATCCTTCAGAAATCATTCAAATATGCTGATTTGCAGTTCAAGATACATTTATTATTAAAATCAATGTTGTAAATAGTTGTGCTGCTTAGAGGAGAAGTCCACTTCCAGAACAAAAATTTACAGATAATGTACTCATGTGTTCATGTCTTTCTTTCTTCAGTCGTAAAGAAATTATGTTTCTTGACGAAAACATTTCAGCATTTTTCTTCATGTAATGGACTGATATGGTGCACCGAGTTTGGACTTCCAAAATGCAGTTTAAATGCGGCTTCAAACGATCCCAAATGCGGTTGTAAACGATCCCAGCCGAGGAAGAAGGGTCTTATCTAGCGAAATGATCTGTTATTTTCATAAAAAAAATACAATTTATATACTTTATAATCTCAAACGCTCATCTTGTCTTACTTTCCCTTTTTTTTTCCGGTTCAGGACAGTTAGGGTATTATCGAAAAACTCCCATCTCATGTTCTCCCTCAACTTCAAAATTGTCCTGTATCACTGTTTTACCTTTTTTGTTAAGGGTGTTTGATCTTCTTTGCATGTTCACTTTGCAAAGACTGTGTCGGTACTTCTGCAGCGATGTAGGATAATTTTGAAATCATTTTTGAAGTTGAGGGAGAAAATACAATTGGAGTTTTACCTACCTCAACATACCCTAACTGTCTTGAGCCAGAATAGCTGGGATTGTTTACAAGCGCATTTGGGATCATTTGAAGCCGCATTTAAACTGCATTTTGGAAGTTCAAACTCGGGGCACTATATCAGTCCATTGTATGGAGAAAAATGCTGAAACGTTTTTCTCAAAAAACATAATTTCTTTACGACTGAAGAAAGACATGAACATCTTGCATGACAAGACATAGATACATTTATTTGAAACATTCTTTCTGTAACATTATAAATGACGTCACTGTCACTTTTGATGCAAAAAGGCATCTTGTTGAATAAAAATATTAATTTCTTAAAAAAACATTTTTACCATGTTTTTCAGAGGTGCGAGAGGTGTTCGCCCAAGTTCTCTCCGATTTTGGGATCACCTACACACGGGTCCCAATAGAACCTGGTCTTAAATTTTGCACCTTCCTCCCATCCCATCTGCGAGACTTCAACGCACAGGTTGAAAAAGATGCCCTTGAATCTATTGAGGTCTTTCACCGCCATGGAATAAGGTTTATTACGCAGCATTTTAAATGATCAGCACCTGGTTTTCAAGTAGAAAGGTTTACAAATATTTTAGTAAATATTTACAATATCTTGTGTAGTCATTAGAACAGGTTTGGTTACATTTTAATAGTCTATAAATATAATGCGAATAATGTGAATATAAATATGAATTTTGTCCTTCAAATGTGTGACCCTGGACCACAAAACCAGTCTTAAGTAGCACGGGTATATTTATAGCAGTATCCAATAATACATTGTATGGTTAAAAAATGACCGATTTTTCTTTCATCCCAAAATTCATTAGGATATTAAGTAAAGATCATGCTCCATAAAGACATTTTGTAAATGTCCTACCGTAAATATATGAAAACGTAATTTTCAATTAGTAATATGCATTGCTAAGAACTTCATTTTGGCAACTTTAAAGGTGATTTTTCTCAATGTTTTCATTTTTTTGCACCCTAAGATTCCAGATTTTTTAAACAGTTGTATCTGGATCCTAACAAACCACACATCAGGGATCATATTTCGCTTGATGTATAAATCTAAATTTCAGAAAATTGGCCCTTAAGACTGGTTTTGTGGTCCATGTTCACATACAGTAGGCACAGTATATACAAAATATCAATAAAATGTTTTTTCCACTTCCTGATGAAACTGAATCAGCTACATACTATTTTTGTATGTCTTCTCAGATGGCCTGATGTATACCTGGGCCTGAGCACCATGGGTAAGAACATGTCTGTATCCAACCTGAAACGTGCTTTGGGCTTCACTCTAGAAGCTTCACTAGATGACGGTGTGACATCTCCGTTGATACAATCCAATGACGCCGCGACAGACTCCTATCGTCCGGTTACAGCAGAGCTCATGGTGCACCCAGGATATCCAAGTCAACCTCACCAGGGCGGATGTGGAGAAGGACCGGATGACTTCTCCCAGTCCGCAGACCGACTACACGAGCTGAATATTTTAAGGGACCCTTTGGTGCTTAACTACTACAGGCAACAGGGGATCCTCCTCTGTGCCTTCAAAGACTTAAACACTTAGAGCAGCGTATTTGGCGTATCCATGCCTTGAGCCATACCTCAATTAAACATACTAGAGTAGGAGTGCTTGGTTTGAGAAGGCATTCAGTTTCATTGTGCTGCTTCCAAAGCCCATACTAAACAATCTGAAGCTGCTACTTGAAGTAGAGCCAAAACAAATATATTATAGTAATTACTCAACACAAACACACTTATTCAATTGACCTGTTTTTAAAATTTCAGTAATTAGATTGACCTCTTTTTAAACTGTTCAACATGACTTTTTTCTTTTTTTAAGCAGCCAGCTATTTCAATAGAGGAAGGTGCAATTTTATATGGATTTGTTTCTGAAAATGTTGCTCATTTGAGCAAGTTTCTCTCAAATCCACATATTAATATTGCAGAGAACTATTAAACCCAATAGCAATGCCATATTTATGATTGTAACGTACTATATGAAGATTTTAACTTAACTGAACATGTAGCAATTACTTTATATATTTAAAAATCAAAGGTATTTTTGGGTACGATGTTTTTAAAGAATGTATTTATGATATTTTTATGAACCTGAAATAAAGTGTTCATTTGGACTTTGGATTTCTTAATGAAATTTCAAAAAAATGCCTTTGGAACAAGTATTACGATGGTTCAGTGTTATATTTGTATATATAGAACATGTATAAAATTGCTTACGCACTATAAGAACGCATTTATACACCGAGCATCCATCCTATTGAAAAATTCATTCAGAACTAGGTCAAAATAGCCTTTATTTGGTGAGTTCAACCTTTTGTCACATATTAGGGTTAACATGTTTATAACCTGTATGTTAAATTCAGGCCATCATGGCGTTTCAGAATAAGCTGTAAGCAACAGTTTGGAGTTGAAGTAGTAGTCCTCATAAATATATTGTTTACTAATGCTAATATATTCAGGTTAAACAATCACTAAATGCTCAAGTTCAGATTTGATTTATCACAAATCCATAATGCGCTTTTAAACTGGGGAAAGCCTGTTGGATTGGATTTTAATAGGAAATTTAGCCAATGTTTGATATAACATTGCTTGGTCTTCCTTTTTTATTTTGGTACACAAACGTGGAGCGTTTTTCAAGTCTGATATTGCATGAAAAGTTTTTAACCATTTGAGGCGTTCTGCACAAGCAAATATTATTGAAAGCCTAAAGAACCTTTTTTGCATTATAAAGAGTGGCTTAAAATCCACTCGAGATGGAATACTTTAAAGAAACTGTAGAGAATGTTCTAGAAAACTCACGGTCAACTACTGCGTTTATTTTCTGTGTTGGGAGAAAATGGGAATAATAATATTTCTCAGTAGCGTACATCTCTGTAAATCTAGGGGCCATTTCCATGACTGAACCCAAATAATCAACAATATACAAGAATTTCCTATGAAACATGTTAAAAGAGATGTTTAAAATTAGCGATCATCACGGAAAATTACGTCGACTCACACAAAGAGCGTTGTTTTCATCCTTCCTTTTTTCATTTGTGAAACAAAAGCATTTCAATGCAACATCGGCTCCTAAGCCGCTTTCTTTTCTGACTTTACAGTGGTTTTGCCGATTCGAGGCTTGGTAAAGGGCTGGAAGTAGCCTGTTCCTTAGACATACCGTGCAACCCATCAAGTGCAGTGAAAGTAAAAAGGTCATATGAAATAATCTGTCGCCGTCGCTGAAATCCTCCAGCTGCGTAACCTGCATGCCTCCTTAATGTCTCCTTTTTTGTGTTGCGCAAATCAAAGAGCACAAATGTAAGAAGAGGGAACAACATAATAATAATAATAATAATAATATACATGATAAATTACAATCCATCTTTGTGTTAAATGAAGTGTCACTTCCAAAAGTAATTTTTGAAAGTTTTGTGTAATAATGCAATGATTCATTTTCTCATTACAAAAGGGTCAAACAGCATTTCGTTACTCAAACGCCCTGTACAATTGCCAACTTCTTTGTCTTAAGTTATCCTCTAACCAAATTTTGATGCTTTCAAACTCAAAAAAACAAAACAAAAAAAAATAAACAACATAGTAGAAAGTTAGTAAGGGCCTCAAGCTAACACCAGAAACTCAGATCGGATGTCCTCGCGGCGTCCTGCTTCAAGACGGAGGCTGCAGCTGCGCTGTACTTCTCCAGCTCGACTAGAGTGACACGTGGAAAGGAGAGGAGAAGGAGGGAAAGCGGGCGGGCGGGCGGGAGGGAGGGATAGAGGATGGCGTTTGGGTGTCGGGAGGAAGGTAGTAGAGCGAGGGGGAAGAGGATCAGAGGAGTAGGAGGGGACTGGGGCTACACACTTGTCTGGTATTGTTAGTCCACTGGCCGCTTTTCGCCGTGTTTCTTTGTAAACTCTTCTGCATTCTTAAAGAATTTTTTACGGTCTTTTGAGTATTCTTCTGCTAGGTCGGCCCTCAGAGGGTGTTCTGGTTGTGGGTCGTTCACCAGGGCAATGAGCGACTGAATTACTGGAGGAAGAAAGGGAAAAGAATGGACGTCATCATTGGTTACAACAAACAAAAACAAATGTACTATTAATTAACTATAAATATATTTACATTCTTACACAATAAAAATATGGACAAAACCAGCGGTTGGGTTCGATGTTTAACTTAACCTTCTGGATAGTTTTATTTAACTCCAATATTGTTTAAAAATGACTATATGGCATCAGCAATAATCAACAGGTGAACATTTATTAATATGCAATTTAAAAATGTTTTTTTTAATTATTATTTATTCAACATATTAATACATTTTTTAAATTTTAAGCAATAATTATAGTATTTTTAAGCAATAGTCGAGTTAAATTAAAGGATTACTCCACTTCCAGAATAAAAAATTCCTGATAATTTGCTCACCCCCATGACTTTCTTTATTCAGTCGCAAAGAAATTAAGTTTGAGGAAAACATTTCAGGATTTTTCTCCATATAGTGGACTTCAGTGGGGTTCAACAGATTAAAAGTTAAAAATGCAGCTTCAAAGGGCTCTAAATGATCCCAGCCTAGGAAAAAGGGTCTTATATAGCAAAACGATTGGTCATTTTCTTAAATAAATTAATATTTATACACTTTTTAACCACAAATGCTCATCTTATCTAGTTTGCAATGCGCATGCATACTCTGTGCACTCCCGTTCAAGACAGTTAAGGTATGTCGAAAAACATCTAATTTTCTTCTCCAACTTTAAAATCGATCTACATCGCTGTTTTACCTTTTTTTGTAAAGGTTGTTTGACCCTTCTTGCATGTTTACTTTGCAAACACTGGGCTGGTACTTCTGCAGTGATGTAGGACGATTTTGAAGTTGGAGGAGAAAATGAGATGGGAGTTTTTTGACATACTCTAACTGTACTGACCCGGATTACACAGAGTTCACGCAGAGCTAGACAAGACACGCATCTGAGGTGAAAAAGTATATAAACTGTAAAGTTTTTTTAGAAAATGACTGATCGTTTCACTAGGTAAGACCCTTATTCCTCAGCTGGGATCCTTTACAGCTCTTTGAAGCTGCATTTTTAACCTTCAATCTGTTGAGCCCCATTGAAGTCCACTATATGGAGAAAAATCCTGGAATGTTTTCCTCAAAAAACTTGATGTCTCTGCGACTGAAGAAAGACAGATATGAACATCTTGGATGACATGGTGGAGAAATTCTTTAAACTACCCAGAAGGTTGGGTTAAACATTTAACCTAACTGCTGGGTTTGTCCATATTTCATCCAGCGCTGGGTTGTTTTTAACTCAGCATTTTTTAGAGTGTATTTCTTATACTTCTAATAAATTCAGCTTTAAACAATCACTACAGTTTAGTGAGAAAGACTTATATACCCTTCATCAGTGTTATTTTAGTATAACTGAGATATTGTTATAGGTTATATTTTTATTTTGATTCATGTTTTTTTGTTTTCATTTTAGTTCATGTTTAATCATTTTGTTGGGGCCTTGTCATTTTTAGTATTTTTTTTTTTTTCAAATATGTCTCTACAGCTTTTATTTTATTTTAATTTCTGTTTTAGTTACTGTAGTACATTAAGTTCAGTAACATTTATAGTAACACCTCACAGTAAGGTTAAGTAGTTAATATTAGTAGACTACATTTGTAAACATGAACAATACTTCTACAGCATTCATTATTGTTAATGTTAATTTAAAGCATTAAAATCACAAGCTGTGTTTGTTAACATTAGTTAAGGCACTAATGTAATAAATGTATTGTTCATTGTTCGTTCATGTTTGTTAACACGTTAACTGATGTGTCAACAAAAGACACCCTATTGTAAAGTGTTACCAAAGATATTTTATTTCAAGTAACAAAAATGTGCTATGAATTTGCCAGTTTTAGTAAACTATAAAACCCCGGCCTTTGTCTTTATGAAAAACAACAACAACAAAAAAAAACTATTTTATCCAGCATTATTTTAGTATCAATCAGATGATATTATAGTTGTTTCCTGTTTTTTCATCATCTGTATGGTTTTAGTTAACTACCTATGTCATGTTTGGGTAGTTATATTCCACTAGATTAGGTGAAAGTATGTTTTAAGAAAAGCATTCTAATTTGTTACCAACAGATATCTCAACGAGTAAAGGCAAAAGCCAAAAACAGAGATAATAGTTATTAAAGCAATAAGAACCGCAACACGTTTATTCCATAACATGGAACAAAACTTTCATCTAAACAGCTTTATAAACTAGGAATGTAATACTGCATGATCTAAACTTGTTAAAAGCAATCTAGCTTTCGGAAGAAATGTGACATCACAAGAATGCTGTAAAACAGTTTTCAGATACTTTTTGAAAGATTGTTAGAAATGAGTGATATGCCTCATCTACAAAGCGGCAGTCCCTAATAACTGCAAGACTAGCAGACACAATAAAAACAGTAATATTGGTACAATAACTCCCACCTGAATTTCCGGCAACCATTACTCCAGTTTTCAGTGTCACATTATCAATGTTAAAAACAGTTGCGCTACTTAATATGTTCGTATCAAATGAATGGGTTCTCGCTGAATAAAAGTAAACATTTCATTAAAAACAAATTTACCTCATTTCTTACCCCAAACTTTTGAATGCTAGTGTGTGTCAAGATTTTTATTAATATAAAGTTTTATTCAGTTCAGATTTAAATCATCCCTATAGTTTAGTAAGAGAAAACTAAATTGCTTTCACTTTTATAAAGCAAACCAGGATTTAAAAAAAAAAAAAAAAAAAATCACCTGTGTCACGCTTGGGTAGTCATTACGAGCTGAATAAACAAAAAAAGGGTGTAGCCTACTATATAAACAGATGGATAGTGACCATAAACATCATCACAAAGCCTTCAATTTGGTTATGATTTCTATAAAATGAAGTGACGACAAGACAGAGTGCGTTTATGCACCAGGATCATCTGAGCTTTAGCAGGTCTGACTCATGTGGCGGTTTCAGGAATACTGCAACAACTGCAGCACGTCTCACCTTGGTCAGTTTTGGTGGCTGGTTTCCAGTTCTCTGCACTAATGACAGGCAGGCAGACCTGTCCCTTCTCGTCAATGTTGGGGTGGTAGATCTTCGTTTTGAATGTGATCTTGGGTGGTTTGAAAGGGTATTCTGCAGGGAAGATGATCTCGATCCTGAATGCCCCTTTGTCATATGGAGGGTTGTCCTGTGGGAGAACAAGGCAAATGAGGTGAGCGCAGCTCAAACTATAATGTATATAATTACAAACAAATCGATGTTGAGAACAGGACAGAAGCGTAAATGTGTGGTTTGAGATCACATAACTAATAGCATTGTGAAATGCATGGATTTACACTAGCAGTTAAAGTTTTTTAATGTTTATAAAGATGTGTCTTCTGCTGACCAAGCCTGCATTTATTTGATCCAAAATACAGCAAAAACAGTCAAAAATAACTTTTCTATTTGAATAAATTTTAAAATGTAATTTATTCCTATGATCAAAGCTACATTTTCAGCATGATTACTCCAGTCTTCAGTATCACGTGACCCGTCGGAAATCATTCTAATATGCTGATTTGCTGCTCAAGAAACATTTATATTTTTAGCATTATCAATATGTAAAAGAGTTGAGTACATTTTTTCAGAATTCTTTGATGAACAAAGATCCAAAATATCAGCATTTATCTGAAATAAAAAGCTTCTGTAACATTATACACTATACCATTCAAAAGCTTATAATCAAAAGTCAGTATTTTTTGGATGGCTTTAAATTGATAAAAAGTGATGATAAAGACCTTTATAATGTTACAAAAGATTTCTATTTAAGAGAAATGCAGTTCTGAACTTTCTATTCAAAGAAACCTGAAAAATTTCTACTCAGCTGTTTTCAACAATTTTGTTTTAGCAGCAAATCAGATTATTAGAATGATTTCTGAAGAATCATGTGACTGGTGTAATGATGCTAAAAATTCAGCCTTGAAATCACAGAAATAAATTACATTTTAAAAAATATTTAAATAGAAAACAGTTGTTTTAAACAGTAAAAATACTGTTCAAGAACTTTTCACTGGTAGTGTAGTCTAGCTCTAAATTGCACAAGAAATCTGTTCAAAAATATTAAAATTTAAGCAATGTTTTAGTACAGAGGTTTCCAACTGTTTACTACGAAGTGCCAAAAAACAAACTTCAAATCAACAACGATATATAAAAAAATAAAAATCGAATTCACCTACAATCTCTATATTTGCAACAATGCAAAGTAAAATTACAATGCAAAAGTGTGTAAAAAAAAAAAACTTTGGCCTGCAGGTTTGGACAACTCTGTTAATTTATAGACTCTCTGTATAATTATAGCATTTCATGCGCAAATATATATTACAACAGAATTTTGTTTCCAAATCCTTAAGCTTTCAAAACATACCATTTCCTGTCTGTATGCAAATAACATGCAAACAATTCATGAAAGATTTACTAAACACTTACTGGAACAATGAGGCCTTGCCATGTCAATATGTTTGATTCATCAACTTGAATGTTACGGAAGTTTTTCATCCCAGATTTGCGGATTTCTTCAAGCTCCTGATAAAAAGGGTTGGAAAGAAGGATGCATTAGATACTATTCGTAAGTTCACAACTTCTATGCGTCAAGCAGAAACTTTGAGAATTAGCTTACGCTAAAACAATCTCTCCTAATAGTACAATTGCCATTCATTTGGTAACTTCAAAGCGCAGACAAATGAAGTAGGAATAACAGTTTACATCATTGGCCAAGACCTCCTATGTATCTTTATCATGGTCAAGACATCATTCCCAAATGTAACGTGAGCCAGGTCTTGACCTAATGAGTTGGAGAAATGACCCCTTCCTCAGCAGCTTACTGTAAATAACTGACCTGAAGCACAAGCCAGGGTGCATTAAAACATCAACAAACCACACCTTAAATGTTTAAAAGTGCATGCAGCTTCATATCCAATAACCATTGCATTAACATGGGCTGTTGTTTATGATCAATATTTAGTCTCACATAGGGCTGCAATAAATGATTATTTTGATACCTGAATAATGTCAATTATTCCCTTCATTAATCAGATAAAAAGACAATTTTAAAGTTATTATCAGAATTTAATAATCAAGCTGTTACAGTAACTTCTTACTGTATTAAATAAAAAATAAGTATAACTATAGTAAAAGGGTGTGTTTTTGGTACCCTGTAAGGATTAACCATTTCCTTCTATTGCCACCGAGAGGTGCCTGACATTTACAGCCATTCTTATCTAACAAGGAAGTAAACTCGTTAACATGATCATTGTGACATACATACGTCCACTAACTGTACATAAACACCCTAAAACCTCAAACACGACTAATCAGAGAGCTTAACACCCACAAAGATTGGTCAGACACATCTTGGCCAAAAACAGGTTATTCACGAGTTGTGAATGAAGTGATTTCGACAAGACGGAAGTTTATAAAGCGAAAGCTTGCTGTGAACACACTTACAGTTTCGTTTTTTATTAAGGGCGTTACTAGCGCTAACCACTTGGATCTCACTAAACCGTCTTATTTTTGTAGTATTCCACTTATCTGTGTTGTTTCAAGCTTAAATCGTTAAAGAACGGCGATTTTAGCTTATATTTGACAGATGTGGCTAGTTTGGTCGCTTTGAGTCATGTCTAACGTCACTGCAGCGAGGTTAAAACGGCATTGTTTGGTTAAAACATCTAATGGTTCTTATAACAGCCGATTAAATTATAGTTATTGTATTCAGATGATTCAGATTTGTTTGAATCAACCGAATCCGCTGTGACGGAACTCGTCGGTGCGTTATATTCCTGTCATTCACTCGCTGTCAATGAATGAAAGGACTTGATAAAACACTAAAGCCTAGTCTAACGTATCCGTCGACCCTCTATCTCTCCAATCTAGACCCTAAAACCTTGTTTTAGAGTCCCGCGGCCTCCACCGGCGCTTTTCCTCCTTCATGTTTGGAAACGCGAAGCGAGCCGAGTCATCGAGTGAGAGAACCGCTTGTACCAACGCCGATCAAGCACCAACGAACGATCAAATCGCCTTTTCCGCGAGCTAAACTTTATGTTTATACCCCTACCGCATCGTCGTATGTGGTTTTTCTTTATTTGCGATATAAAAAGTATGAGGTTTAGTCGCCTACCTTGTGTAGTCTCCTGCTCGCCGCCATCTTGAATCTTTCAACTACTACCAGAATGCACCGCGCGGCGCAGCTATGGAATCATCAGCTCGTCCGCGTTTTTAAAACTTCGGATGATCTGGGATCAGATTTTAAATTTGCCTACAACCGACGCAACAAACAAGGCGGAGCGCGTACAATGATCTCAGGTCAGAACCCGTGGGTACTTTCCATTACAAAACGAAACAAAAATGCCATTTATTACACTGTGGATGGAATTTGTTTTCCTGTGATTAATCAAGGCTTAATTTAGCCTTCCTGTATTATTTATTTATCTCGGAAAATTATTAAAGTAAATTAATGAATAACTATAACGGTTTCAGTAAACTTCGGAATGTAGGTGTGCCGGGAGGGACATACAAGAAGCAATGAACGTCCTTGACAAGGAAGTGCGTTTTCCGGATTTTTAGTTGCATGCTAGTTATTGTCCACATGATGTCACTCCAGAGTAAGGAATAATGCTAAGAGGTTATTGATGCTGAGGGTGTATTTCATTAAAAAGCCAAGAAAAGCAAACCACTTTAAGTCGGTTTAGCTAGTAGGGCTTTAGAAGCTACATGAATGAGAATGACAGTTGAAACAGCTGATAAAAATAACACAAGTAATCCATACGACTCCAGTCCCTCAATGAACCTCTTGTGTGTATGTGTGTGTGTGTGTGTGTTTTAAATAAAAAAATCCATCATTAAGACGTTTTTAACTTAAATGTAAGATGAAAACTGGTGCCTTTTTCACTGAATGAACTGTTGTTATGGATTATTTTTGACAGAAGTGCTGCTGGTTTTAACTTAAAACTCCCTAATAATTTATTTGTTTCATAAAAACACACATTTTAACTTCGCAAGACATTAATTGATGTACTGGAGTAGTGTGGATTATTGTGATGTTTTTATTAGCTGTTTGGAGTCTCATTCTGACGGCACCTATTCACTGCAGAGAATCCATTGGTGAGCAAGTGATGCAAAAATTTCTTTTCTTAGTAATGAAACAAACTCCAACTGGCCTGAGGGTAAGATTTTAGCAACTGTTTTAGCAATTTTTGGGTGAACTTTTCTTTTATGACATATAACTTTAAATAGAAATCATATTTAGCTATATTTTAGTTTACCATAAATGCTCGTCAATGCATATGGCAGTATACACTTTAACCATATTTTAAAGGCAATAGAAATAATTATTAAATGACATAAAAATGTACACTACCAGTCAAAAGTTTTTGAACGGTAAGATTTTGAATGTTTTTTTTTTTTTTTTTTTAAAGAAGTCTCTTCTGCTCACCAAGCCTTAATTTATTTGATCCAAAATACAGAAAAAGCAGTAATATTGTGAATATATATATATGTTTGAATATATTTTAAAATGTAATTTATTCCTGTGATCAAATCTACATGATCCTTCAGAAATCACTCTTATATTCTGATTTGCTGTTCAAGAATTTTTCTATTATTATCAATATTTAAAAGTTGAGTACATTTTGTTCACTATTGTTTGATGAATAGAAAGATGTGAAGGTCAGCATTTATCTGAAATAAAAAGTTTTTGTAACATTATACACTATACCATTCAAAAGAGTTTTTTATTGTTCAAATTTTTATTGAGATTTTTTTTTATGAGAAATTATAACAAATATAATACTTTTATGTAGCTGGAATGCTTTAAATTGATCAAAAGTGATCAATTCATACAAGAAAAATTCTACTCAGCTGTTTTCAACATAATAAAAATAATAATAAATGTTTTTTGAGTGGCAAATCAGAATATTAGAATGATTTCTGAAGGATTATGTGACAGGAATAAATTACATTTTAATACTTAAGTCCTACTTAAGGATGTCAAAAAGTCTTTTTTTAATAATTGTTTTAAATAATTAAACTACAAAACATTTTTCATTTCATTTTAAATAACATGCAAATAAACAACATTCCGTCAAAAAACATTCCGTTTGCGCTTAGTTATTTTATTTTAAAGTATATTATTTTTACTTCTTTTTCACAAGGGTAGCATCGCTGTACTCTCCCTTTTAAAAAAACAACTTAAACCAGCCTAAGTTGGTTTGTTGGTCTCCCAACCTGTTGTGCATTTCCCAAAAGCATCGTTAGCCAACAGCCAAAAGTTCCTCTCCTTTTGGTAATGACAGAACTTGTGACAGTAGTCCCTTTTGGGAAATGTGTCCCTTACATTTTAATCAGATGTATCTTAAAACATCTAACGTGGAGATCCAAATACAGATAGAGCCGAAATGATCTACAAAAGGAAGTGTGAATAAACCTGTACGTCAAGCGTTATTTGTGTGGGTTGTTTGTGTGCATGTGAAATTGTGTGTGCATTTGCGATTCTGTCAGTTTGTTTATTTGTTTAATTTTTTCTTGTCACAGGAGCGTACGCTTCATTGCCAACATGCTTCCCAGACCAAGGACAGATATAAAGTGGGCTTGCATGCTCCCATGGTTTCCTGTAAACCACATGACTAAAACAACTTGATCAGACTTGCTTCCCCTGCAGCAATTTCAAGTAAAGATAGGCTGACACAGATGGGAAACAGTAACTGTCTTGTTTCCACATTTGTGTTTAGCATCCAAAAATATCACTAGTTTTACTCCATACTATAATCCATGATTATTAAGTATAATTAATGCTTTATGTTTTAAGATGAGACTTTAAATTACTTGCATAACAGGGCATGAGCATATAAAAGCAGGTATGCAGTTGCAAAGAAAACACCTGTCAAAATATATGATTGAAGCATATGATCTAACCTAAACTTTAATAACAATAGCTATCACTGGATTGCAGTTATGAGTTGCTTTATGCAGTTTTGGACTTGTAACTAGGTCAATTATTTCTCATACAGTTTAAAGTCTTAAAGATGAGCTTTAGAGCACCAGTGTAGCAAAGTAGGTCAGACACCCTTAAGTACCACAATCTCCAAATTTAATAGAAGTTAGTAAAATGTTTTATTACGTTTATCTTAATAACATATAATTGATATAATCTCAAAATTTAATTGTCTTATTATTGATTGAGCAAGAACGTAGTGGTTTATAATCAAACTGAAAAAGATGTGCAGAAAATATCTGGTAAAATTCACCATTGCAGAAGCAAAGTTCTGTAAAAAAAGTGCTTGTGTTTTAAACGTTAAATTCCGCTATGACCCTCTTCAAAACAATGTGGTAACAGTTATTAGCTTGTATATCTCACAAAATATTTTTATATTCTGCCCACTAAATTTGTTTCACTTCACACCCTCTCCACATTTTTTTTCAAATCAATATTTCATGTCTGAAGTTCAAGGCTTTCTCAGCAGAAGCAATATAGGGGATTTCTGTTGATCCTCTGTGGTTTGTGAGTGGTCATTATTGGCTTTATTACTCTAAAATTACTGGAAGGTTTGCCACTTCCTCCAAACATTTTACAACCGAAAAACCACTGAGGGTCTTTTTCTCCCAGTAAAAGTGCTTTTTGTATTTATTCATTGCACTGTGGATAAAACTGCCTACATGTTTGTCCATTTTTATGCCTGAAGAATGTTTTGCATTGCTTTCAGGAAGATCACACACCTTTTACCTGTTCTGAGATGTTCTGGGTCTCAGATTGCGTTGGTTTTGGTTGCTCAGTACATGATTTGCTGATGATAAGCAATCAAAACATCTTATACTTGGGAAAGAATTCAACTTGTCTATTTTTTCAGATCGAATAACAGAAATTGAGGTTCTTGCCATTACAACTGTGGATCTCTTTCATGAAACACGAGCGCAGTGGATTTCTATGTAAATAGTTTGCACGCAAAAATAGGTTCTGCTAAAACTTGTGCCTACTTAAAAATGGATAAATATTTACCCTTTAATGATGCATATTTGTGACATTTTAAGCATAAATCACTGGTCAGGAAATTAGCAAGAACTGCAGGAATGCTGTAAATAAAGTAAATTAGTGCAGGATGTTCTCTACAAATGTGGGTAAATTTGCAGACTGCTTTTTACAGGAAGAAGACTTAATATTGTTCCGATAGTTGAAAAATGTCTCCAGTTAGTTAGAGTTTAATGTTAGACCAAACATTCTTTATCGGGTTCAAAACATGAGCCTGATGGGCTTGTTTTCAAGCTGCTTACTGATTATCTTTGCAGCGTGGGCAGGTGCATTTTCTTGTTGAAAAATAACATCTGATCATTCCTTTCATTTGTGGGAAGCAAGCTATTCTGAAATATAAACTCCAAAGCATTAATTTACTTTTCACAGTGAAGTAA
Organism: Labeo calbasu; assembly: GCA_019740295.1. NCBI lineage: Eukaryota > Metazoa > Chordata > Actinopteri > Cypriniformes > Cyprinidae > Labeo > Labeo calbasu. Next base: position 42,288 of record JAHKKF010537617.1, read on the forward strand.
CTCACCACTACCAGCATCAGTGTGGTAGGTGCATTCCGATCAAAGACACCGCTCTGGTGCAACTCGTGTCTTATCGTGACTCATCACTCCACACAATTCTGCTGAAAATCTAAATCAGACTTTCCATATTCTGCCGAAAACTTCATTCTGTCTTTGATGTTTTTCTTAAAGATGTAATCGGATGCCCTGATATGATTCTTTAGGGTCTTAATGAGAAGTGTATAACATACTTTGGTTAAAATTTCTCAGTGGTAGTGTAAAAAACACCCTATTTACCTTATCAAAATCAGCGTGCCATTCTATTGCATGTTCCTTTAAATGCTAATGAGCTCTGCTCGCCCCGCCCCTCTTTTTTACTGTGGGGTGACGAGCCAGTCTGTTTACGTTAGTCGCATTTAGCCGCGTTTAGACGCTGAACTTGCTACATATCACATTATTAAGAAAGGCGATTTGCAAAGATGCATAAAAACCCTTATACTCACTTCTGCTGTAGGTGAAGCTGCATCACGAGTGATTCGCGTTAACATAGACACATTTATGTAGATCGCCGGGCGCATTTCCTTCTAAAACAAAAGTATTGTTAATCCTCTGCATCTTCAGTGGCTCAGATGTTGTGAGTAAATAATGACTGCTATGATCATTATTACATCCAACAACAGAACACCTCAGTCGCTCAATTGGAGACAATCTTGTCTTCCCCTTTACCGGAGTACACCCAATGGTGGTCGGAGTAGGACTGTTAAAGCTCAGTCAGGGCAGGTCTAAGGTAAGAC
>JAHKKF010537618.1:0-12823 GCA_019740295.1 Labeo calbasu
TCAGCACACAGCATAAATGTGATTTTGAGAAATCTGTGTAGATATTAATGTTACTGTGCTTTCTGCTGCTGTGCCAGATGTGAATACTGATGTAACTGACCTGAGCAGAGGATTTGCTGTTACTTTTAGCCAGTGTAAGTTTTTTTTTTTCATTTGTATAATTGACAACTGATAATTTCTATAACTGACACTTAGAAAAACTGTGTGTGTGTGTGTGTGCGCGTGTGTGTAGGTCACAACAACAGCAGCAGATGAAAAGACCAGGTTTTCACTACTCTGATCATGCTTGGTAAGATCTTTAGTACATGATTTAGCGATGTTAAAGAGGATGATTTTTAAAAATAAGCCTTTTGTCACACTTTATTCATGGCTCCCTATATCTAACTTTTTACCTAGCATCTTCTCAAATACATTTTGAATAACAAGGGTAGATAAATGATGATAGAATTGTCATTTTTGGGTGAACAATCCTTTTGAACTAATGACAAAGGCTCCAACATCTACATCTACTTTTACTGACACCATAATCAAATGTGAAAAGTTTTTTTGTAAAGTCACAAATATCACTATAAAAAACATGAACACAATAAATTTATTAATTGACATTTTTGAGTAAACAATCCCTTAAAGGAATAATCCACCCAAAAATGAAATTTGTCATCATTTACTCACCCTCATGTCATTCCAAACCTGTATGCACTTCTTTCTTGTTTAACACAAAAAGATTTCAGTTTCAGTTACCATTGACTTTCATTGTGAATTTTGTCCATATAATGGAAGTCAACAGGAACTGAAACACCAACACTGGTCACCAACATTCTTCAAAATATCTTTTGTGTTCCACAGTAGACAAAAGTGTATACAGGTTTGAAACGACATGAGGGTGAGTACAGAATGACAAGAATTTTCATTTTTCGGTGGACTATCCCTTTTTTAAGTGATTGCTCACTAATGATGTGAGATTTAAACTGAGGCATCGGAGCTTGTGTTGAGAATAAATGGGCGTGCCAGATGAAGCCTCGATTCAGGGCTTGTGCTGTTAACGTAGAAATCACGTGACAAATGACAAACGAAGCCTTACTTTCTGTCTGTTCGAACTCTCAGATCTTACGAGTACATTTACATTTAAACTTATTTAATTACATTTTTATATACCCAATCATACAATATGAATACAAATTAATTCATCATGTGCATGTAACATGAATCGATCTATGGAATGTGTGGTGATGCTGCTTACGACAGAGCTTCTTTCACAGGCTTTTGGCTGCTTTATTTTTTACTAACCAACAGATAGAGCTGTTTTTGACACTCTCAAAGCTTTGAATCTTTTCCCGAAACAGTCAGAGGAAAGTCTTAGTCCTTCACAAGGCTTAATTTGCCCATCAGTATTGCTCACTCAAAAATACAAAATTCTCTCATCACTTACTCACCCTCATGCCATCCCGGATGTACATGACTTTCATTCTTCTGTGGAACACGGACAGAGATTTTTAGAAAAATAATCCATCTATGTGAGTCCATATAATGCAAGTGGATAGGTCCCTCAGAGTTGATGCTTCACAACATGCTGACATTTACGTGAAACAAACACATGTAGGACACTTGCCTAGAAGCAGTGGTTTATAATATTAATTTTTAAAAAATATGTAAACATTTCTTACACAAACCTATCGTTTTGCTTCAGATTACTTTTTTTTTTTTTTTTTCTAAAAATCTCTAATTGTGTTCCACAGAAGAAAGTATATTTGGGATGACATGAGGGTGAGTAAATGTTGAGAGAATTACAATTTTTGGGTGTTGTCTTCTTGGCATGCAGTAACGCTAACTGACAATTTGAGTTAAAATAAAATTAACTGGTGTACTATTCTGTTTATTCTTCTAATGAATTCATAACAGTATTTTTGTCTGTCCACTGAAAGTACACACAACCAAAAATATTCCAGTTCAAAAAGTGCGTAAAGAAATGGAATAAATCTGTATGATTAATCCGTGGGCTTTTATTCACATACAAACATTGATCATCCAAATATGCTGAGTACTGTACATCATATGTGGTAAACAGAATCTCAAACATGCTTGAGAATTGATTAGGTGTCTTAAACCACTCAAATCATATGGATTATTTTTACAATGTCTTTATGCACTTTTTGAAGCTAAGAGACTTTGGTTGCCTGGATAGACAAAAAAATGAAGCGAGAATATCAATTTTCATGTGTTTCGAAAACAAACAAGAGTTCTATTGGTTTGTAACAACATAGTAAATGATGACAATTTTTTCATTTTGGCTGAACTAATGCTCTAAAAAGTTTTTACAAAAAGAATGAAATATGAATCTAATGAATTATTTTTTTATGTGAAGGTTCATTGTGAGGATCAATCCTGACACACCTCAAGTGCTCTGCAAATTTCCAAATCAGCAAAAGAAGTGGGAAGATGGTGCAAAGGAGAAACTCTGGCCTGAACCCTCATGTGTTTGTGGATTTCAGCTGGCAAAATTATTAATCCACTACAGGCAAATGCATTTTACTCAGGAGAGTTTTTGTGAATTAGTTTGTTTTTTAAGATTGTTCTCATGATTGAATTTGTTCCTGATTTTTTTTTTTTTTTAATTGCTGTAATATACAAATATTTATGTATACATTCTTGAAAAATGCTTCTTTGTGTGTAACAAACGTTTGGGTTTTATTTGAAGCTTCACTGTCATTGCTGTTCACTGTTATCATAGTATGTTGTGCTTAGGATAAATGTTAAGAATTTTCCTAGCTATAATAGTTAAAATGATATGTGCTGTAATATATATAATAGTTTGTAATAGTGTTTTGTTTGAGTCTTAACTGAATCTTTGAAAAATTTAATGTTACTGCAAGGGTTATTGCAACAATTTAACAATTAAAAACATTAAAAGTTACACAGTTGTCATTGCTTATTTTAATTATTTTTTTCTTGTATTGCAATATATTACTTCAGAAAAGACCATAAAATTACTGTATATTTTACAAGTAAAATACAGTAAAAACTGTACAAGTGTCACACCCCTTGTGGACTGTTTTGTTGTTTTTTTCCCTGTGTGTCCTGTCCTTATTTGGTCTTTCCTGTTCCGTTTTCTATTATGACGTCATTGTTTAATCATTCACACCTGTCCTCGTCTCATTAGCCTGGGTATTTAAGCTTGATTCTGTTCCTCATTCGGTTGTCGGTTCTTAAAGTCTTTTGATGTTGTTTTCGTGGTGTTTGCGTATGGTTTCCCTGCTGTTCCTGTTCGTTCCTGATTCCCTTGTGTGGATTATAGTAATAAAGTGCATGTTCCTGATTTCCTCATCTCTACTCCTCCTTCCCGCACACGACGCCTGACAACAAGTGCAGTATAATACTGTAAATACATTTACAGCAAGTTAAATGGCACTGTAAATATAAATACAGTATTTTTACTGTAAGTAAATTTACAGTACGTTACTGGCGAACTGCTGCCAGTAAGTTACTGTAATTTCTACAGGAATTTTTTTTACAGTGTAGTGTTCTATGCTTGTCTATGCAGCCAACGCCAGAACAGTCAGAATGCTTTGCCAGAAGTTAGAAAAACTTTTGCCATAGGGTTAGAATTAGTACACCGTTATCACTTGCAAAAGCAGAATGGCAGCACCATAGATGGAAACAAGCAGATGAAGAGGCAGTTACATTATAACAAGATCCACTTTCTACATCATGGGAAGAGGAAAATCTGAGCGGCTCATTTTTTCTTGTTTGCAGAGAAAGACTTACCAAAACAAAGTTACTGGGTTGTTTTTTTTTTTTCTTTTTTTTTTTACATTTTCTGGGTTGGCAGATGCACCGTGGACCTGATTATAGCACTTTAACAAGGAAAAAGTCTGTTTTTCATGATATGTTCACTTTAAGAGTAATTACAAAGTGTCCTATGCCTCAGAGATATATTTATATAAACCCCCAACCCAAATTGTACTGCGATTCGTTTAACAACTCTACCAACTTGAATCATTTCATACCAGCTTGGGTTCATTGTTACATTCCTACTGCTAGATTTTCCACAATCAACTCTAATTATTATTATCGGAAAGTGAAAGTGTTTAGAACAGCAGCAATTCGGTCACGAAACAGAGGACCCCACCGTCCTCTGAAGAAACTGTTCTTATGCAGGAGATACACTGTGTGCGCACATCAACGTGGAAGCCCACAGTTTCCAAAGTGCGGAGGGAATGTTGCAGTATTTATCAGTTTTCTGTTTCATGTATGGCACTGTATGTCTATCATAGACCTAAATGATCAAATGGAATCAATATTTGCAGAGATCTTGGTTAGGTTAAAACACACATTAACACAGAATGTATATATTCTGCACATTTCAGAGACAGACATGCAAGAGATGTGACTGTTGCAAAACAAAACAAAAAGCCACGTAAAGTTAAAAGAGGGTCAACTATTAGAAAACATGTCTCAAGAATTTGTGGTGGTTTTATTCCATGCCACTGCATCTCATATGTATTTAAATGCAATCTGTGTGATCAGCACTTCAACTCTTTGTATTAAGCTATGCTGTTTGATTCATAATTGTTTATGCTATTTACAAAAGCAGGGTAAACGTACCTATTAGGAATGGGTGATATGGACTTAAAAATTGATTACGATAATTTCTGGCATTATTGCGATAATATCAATGACGATAATTCAGGGAATTCTGTTTCTTTAGAGAAAAGTATTATCTTTCTTATTTTTACCCAAAATAAAGCATAAATGAGTACACATGTACAATGTAATGACTGTTTAATTCACTGGAAGCCGGAGGGCGCCCTTGCACAGAAACTCCACATACTGTGTGCTTTATAGCAGCAGTAATAGTACTTACAACGCTACAGGAAATCTCTCATCCCGTTATCGCTGTAGCTGAATAAAACACAGATAGAGAAATTTTAACTGAGGAAGCTTGACAATAAACTTACAATTGCTACAATATATGGATTGTCTGTGTTCTTCAAGCAATCTTGGACATTTTTAGAAGGATAAAGTATATTTATAATGCAATGCTAATTGACATAGCTTTTATAATACTATAAAATAGTATGATTTCTGCCTCTTATAAAGTTAATTTAGAGAAAAGGCATGTCAATAAATGATATCTTTGTTGGACAGCAGGTTTGTAAACAGGTCCACACACATGCAAAACTGTATTGCACACGTGCTACTGTAGACTTTATCATTATTATTGTGGCAAGACAATTTTTTTTTACAGGTATATCGCAAACGATAAGATATCACCCATCCTTAAAAGTTATAAAACACATTATAACTTGTTTTTAATTCACAACATAAGTTGGGTGTTTGAAATAACTTCCTTATGCGATCTAATGTGGATTCTTATCACAGAATGAGGCAGACAATAAATTCTATACTCATATTCTATGTATGCTGATTAGCAATGGCTTATGAAAATACACGAGATGGCTTGAAGAACACCTAAATTATTGTAGACAAGTGTTTATTGTCCTTGCATTTCATCATTCAAAACGTTTAACGTTATATCTTTGTTTTTATTCAGTTACAGCAATAGCAATGCCTTTATCCATTATTAGAGAAGCTGGAATGGAATGTCATCAGTGATACTTCAACGCATATGTGGATTTTCTGCACGAGGGCGCCCTCTGCCGTCCAGTATGAATGAAACTCATTCTATTTTGCATAAAAATCGAAAAAATAATACCTCACTCAAAAGAAAGATTAAGCAGACATATACTAAACCACGCTTTTCCCAGTGTATAGAGGTTTACGGGAGTATTTTGTTAATTTGTTGCAAAAAACCCCACTGAAGTGGCAAGATATCACAACCGAACCAAACCGAAAACCGTGGTTTAAAACTGAGGTACGTATTAAACCGTGGACTAACTGTTTTGTTGCATCCCTACACACTACCATTTTTGAGCTCAGATTATAAAAAGAAAGAAAATGTATTATCCTACTTGATGTCTTAACCAATTTATGCATTTGTTACTAAATACAGTATCTCACAAAAGTGAGTACACCCCTCACAGTTCAGCAATCATTTTAGTATATCTTCACAAAAGACAATACTATAGAAATGAAACTTGGATATATTTTTAGAGTAGTCAGCGTGCAGCTTGTATAGCAGTGTATATTTACTGTCCCCTAAAAATAATTCAACATACAGCCATTATTGTCAAACCAGCTGGCAACAAAAGTGAGTACACCCTAAGTGAACTTGTCAAAACCGTGTCCAAAGTGTCAATATTTTGTCAAACCATTGTTATCTAGCACTGCCTTGATCATTCTGCGCATGGAATTCACCAGAACTGCACAGGTTGTTGCTGGGATCCTCTTCAAATCCTCTATAATAACATCATGGAGCTGCTGGATGTTAGGCACATGGTGCTTCTCCAACTTCCGCTTGAGGATGCCCCATAGGTGCTCAATAGGATTCAGGTCAGATCACCTTCACCTGCACCTTCCTCAGCAAGGCAATTGTCATCTTGGTGGTGTGTTTGAGGTTGGAATGTTGGAAAACTGCCGCTCAGCCCAGTTTCTGAAGGGAAGGCATCATGTTCTGTTTCAGTAATGTACAGTACATAACGGAATCCATGTTTCCCTCAATGAACCGCAGCTCCCCAGTACCAGCAGCATTCATGCAGCCTCAGACCATGATGCTACCACCACCATGCTTGACTGTAGGAGAGAGACAATTTTCTTGGTACTCCTCACCAGGGCATCACCACACATGCTTGTAAGCCAAACAAGTTTATCTTAGTCTCATCAGACCACAGGACATGGTTCCAATAATTCATGCTCTTGGACAGGTTGTCTTCAGCAAACTGTTTGCAGGTTTTCTTGTAAGCCAGCTTCAGAAAAGGCTTCCTTCTCGGATGGCACTAATGCAGACCGACTTGTTGCAGTGTGCAGCGCATGGTCTGAGCACTGACAAGCTGACCTTCTTCTGCAACCTCTAAAGCAATGCTGGCAGCACTCATTCATCTGTTTTTTGAAGTCAGGTTCTGCACCTGACGCACAGAACGAGTACTCAACTTCGTTGATCGACCCTTGTGCGGCCAATTACGAATGGAACCCGTCTTGGTAAACCTCTGTATGACCCTGGCCACAGTACTGTAACTAAGTTTCAGGTTGCTACTGAACCTCTTATAGCCTAGGCCATCTTTGTGGAGAGCAACAATTCTAATTCTCAAATCTTCAGAGAGTTCTTTGCCATGAGGTGCCTTGTTGAACATCCAGTGGTCAGTATGAGAGAACTGTACTCAAAGCACCAAATTTTAACTGCTATAATACAAGATACACAACTTTGTATGGTCCTGTCAAGCAGACAAAAACACGAACATTATGAATAGGACATGTGGCTTTGCATGATTAAATGACATGCTAAATGACGTGCTATTATCACTTAGGGTGTAGTCACTTTTGTTGCCAGCTATTTTGACAATAATGGCTGTATGCTGAGTTATTTTCAGGGGACAGCAAATATACACTGCTATACAAGCTGCACATTGACTACTCTAAAATATATCCAAGTTTCATTTCTTTAGTATTGTCCCTTAAGAAGATATACTGAAATGATTGATGAAATGTGAGGGGTGTACTCACTTTTGTGAGATACTGTACCTCCTGTACGTTCAAGTCTATTAGACCACTGCACACTGAGATATGGGTACCCATGTGTTTACACTGTCTGGTGGCCATCTTGAAAGTTGTCTGAAAACTTTCACCAAAAGAGGAGCCCTACTTACTGCAAAATGAAGAGATTAATGTTTACACTTTTGTATATTATAACCTGGAATTTGGATGTAGGGAATAGTTACAGTTAGATCTAAAAGAAAAGGCTGACATTGCCAGAAAGGCCCAACTCCTCAGAAGACAGAAAATACAATCTACATGGACTAAAAATTGTAAAATATTTATTAAGCTGAATGGAATGCCAGAACAAGCCAAAGTGTTAGTTACTAGGGAGCTGGAAGAGTTGTATAAATATCAATAAGTCAAATGAGAACAAGGTAATGCAGTATACACAGTAGTTAATAAAAACAAACAGAATAGAAATTACAACTATGTCATGTCCAGAAAATAAGCAGTCGTTTACATCAGGACTAGATACTTTTGCATATACAGAGTATAAAATGCAGGATATTGAAAACAATGCTGATCCTGTAAACAATTTATTTATCAATATTAAAAACAGCTGCAGTTATTATACAGATGAGCAATTCAATATAACTTTTCAGTCAGAACGTAACATATCAATTATCCACTTTAATGGTAGAAGTCTATATGCCAACTTCCAGAGTATTACACAATATCTGAGACAATTTAAGAATCATTTCAATATCACAGCAATATCGGAGACTTGGATTAACTCTGAGAAAGGTGTGGATTTTGTGATTGATGGTTATGAATTAAATTATAAAAATAGAATGAATAGAAGTGGAGGAGGTGTGATGATATATGTGGACATTAGAATGAAGTATAAGGTGGTGGAGAACATGATAGGAGTCATTGATGACTTGTTGGAACGTATTACTGTTGAAATTTGTATGGAAAGGACAAAAAAACATTAGAGTGAGTTGTATATATAGAACTTCTGGTTCAAATATTGAAATATTTAATGTGTGGATGGAAAAATGTTTACAAAAACAGTACAAAAGACTGTTTATATGTGGAGACTTTAACACTGACCTATTGAATCCAAAAATGCATAAAATGACAGAAGATTTCATAAATATAATGTATAGCATGAGATTACATCCAACAATCACCAGACCAAGTACAATCACATGTCACAGTGCTACACTGATATACTATGTATATACAAATATTAAGGAGAATAACACAGAAAATGGGTTATTATATAATGATATCAGTGATCATTTATTGTCTACCACTGTAATCATAGGAATCTTAAGGAAAAAAGTAATCTCAAATATAAAAGAAAAAGATCTGTAGAAAATAGAAATGCACTTAAGAAAGAATTACTTAGACAAAATTGGAAAAAAGTATACGAAGAAGATGATATTGATAAAGCATTGATAAGGCAATGGATTCTTAAAGATTTTTTACATCATTGTATGGAAAAAAAAAATTGTCCTGTTAAACAATACACTGATACAAAAAGGCAAAGAAAGTCCATGGATTACTAAGGGTTTTGTAATGTGGGGAGTGAGACGAGAGGCGAGCGGATCCAAATGCAAGATTTTATTCATTGGACGAGACAGAGACATGGTGAAAACAGGCAGGGTCAGAACAACAGCAAACAGGTATATATGGAGCGAGACACAAGAATAGTCCGAGAAGCAGGCGTGGGTCGATCCGGAGCGAACGTAATCCGAAGGGGGGAAAAGCTAAAGGGGTATTTCAAACAAACGAGCGAGTAGTCCAAAGGCAGGCGGCGAGACAGACGAGACGAAATGGCCAGGCGTGAAAGCTAAACACAGGGAACTCAGGAACTAGGAAACTCAGGAAACTAGGAAACTACGCGAAACAGCCATACAATAAACCATAATACTCCGTGAGTAACAGGGGGAAAGTCCGGGGCTTATATAGGGCGCCTGATTGGCCACAGGTGTTGATGCAATCAGCGCGATGGGTGACGGGATACGTAGTCCGGGGTGTAGTGTAACAGTCTGTGTGAAGTGACAGAGCGAGAGCGACATCTGGTGGTGAGCGGACCGAAGGACCGTGGCCGGTTCAAGGCCAAGCATGGGTACTCTGGCTGAGTGAGGGTGATTGGGCACTATCACCGTGCAGGGAGCTAGGACAGACGTCCCTGTTTTACGAGGTTCCGCAGCCTCAGCCGCCACCTCCGGGGAAACTGCGGCGGGCATCACAGCCACTGGGGAAGCCGCAGTTGGCGCTGCCACCTCCAGAGGCTCTGCAGCGTAAGCCGCCATCTCTGGAGACTCGATAGTGGTATCCATGGCTCCTTTAGGAGGATCTGCAGTCAGTACCATTGCCTCAGGGGGCACTGGCGCAGACTTGTGAACAGACGAGACCTCTGGAGCAGACTTGTGAACAGATGAGACCTCTGGAGCAGACTTGTGAACAGACGAGACCTCTGGAGCAGACTTGTGAACAAACGAGACCTCTGGAGCAGACTTGTGAACAGACGGGACCTCTTTAGCAGACTTGTGAACAGACGAGACCTCTAGAGTGTAGTGTGCGGCACACACACTCAGAATGGTGACCGCCATCACACTGGCAGACATGACATGACGAGGGTGGGGGGGTCAGACGAGACTTGACTTGACTCTGGACGATCAGACGTGACGTGACGAGACTCAGGGAGGTCAAACGAGACGTGGCTTGACTCTGGGCGTTCAGACGAGACGTGACTTGACTCTGGGAGGTCAGACGGGACATGTCTTGACTCTGGACGGTCAGCCGGGACGTGACTTGGTTCGTGGAGACCAACTGAGACTTTGACCTGGATCGTGGTGACCAGCTGTGGCTTGACTTGGCTCGTGGAGACCAGCTGCGGCTTGACTTGGCTCATGGAGACCAGCAGTGACTTGACTTGACTCATGGAGATCAGCAGTGACTGGACCTGGCTCGTGGAGATCAGCAGTGACTTGACTTGACTCATGGAGATCAGCAGTGACTTGACTCGACTCATGGAGATCAGCAGTGACTTGACTCGACTCATGGAGATCAGCAGTGACTTGACTCGACTCATGGAGATCAGCAGTGACTTGACTTGGCTCGTGGAGATCAACTAAGACTAGACTTGGCTCATGAAGATCAACTGTGACTTGACTTGATTCGTAGAGACCAGCTGTGACCTGACTTGGTTCGTGGAGACCAGCTGTGATCTGACTTCATTTGTGGAGATCAGCAGCGACTTGACTTGGGAAATACAGCTGTAACTTGGCCTGACTCAGGGGTGGCAGCCGTGACGTGACGGAGCACCGTTTTCGCCGCCATCTTGTGAACGGGCACCGCTGTCGCTGCCATTTTGTGCACGGGCTCCGCTGTCGCTGCCATTGCATGAACGCGCTCCGACTCGGCCGCCATTTCACGAGCGGGTTGCACGGCCGGCGTTACCGCGATGTCGCGTTGCTCCTCCGCAACACCCACGGTAAACAATGAGCCCACAGTCAGCAAAGCATAGTCCATGAATGCGGCTAGAGATGAACGCAGACCTGTCTGATTTATACCATCACAGAAAATGTTGATTATAATACAGTCCGGGAGGATAGAATGGTTTGCCAGAAATTCACGGATATATTGCTCAAGTGATCGTGGTCCTTGTTTGAGTCTGAATAAAATCTGGGTTGTGTCCATACCTGTCGATTGTCCGTGGTTAAAGCTGCTGGATCCTGTTGTGACGGAGTATTCTGTAACGTGGGGAGTGAGACGAGAGGCGAGCGGATCCAAATGCAAGCTTTTATTCATTGGACGAGACAGAGACATGGTGAAAACAGGCAGGGTCAGAACAACAGCAAACAGGTATATATGGAGCGAGACACAAAAATAGTCCGAGAAGCAGGCGTGGGTCGATTCGGGGCGAACGTAATCCGAAGGGGGACAAGGCAAAGGGGTATTTCAAACAAACGAGTGAGTAGTCCAAAGGCAGGCGGCGAGACAAATGAGACGAAATGGCCAGGCGTGAAAGCTAAACACAGGGAACTCAGGAACTAGGAAACTCAGGAAACTAGGAAACTACACGAAACAACCATACAATAAACCACAATACTCCGTGAGTAACAGGGGGAAAGTCCGGGGCTTATATAGGGCGCCTGATTGGCCACAGGTGTTGACGCAATCAGCGCGATGGGTGACAGGACACGTAGTCCGGGGTGTAGTGTATCAGTCTGTGTGAAGTGACAGAGCGAGAGCGACATCTGGTGGTGAGCGGACCAAAGGTCACGACCAGATTCATGACAGGTATATTAAATGCTTCCAAAAAGAAAAACACATTTTATAGACAATTCATTAAGTCTCATACTCCAGAAGCAAAGAATAAATATAAAAAGTATAAAAATAAATAAATTAATATTATGAAAATATGTAAGAAGGAATATTATGATAAAAAATTTGATTATAATAAAAATAATATAAAAGGTTTATGGAATATTTTAAAATAATACAATAATACAAAAATGGGGATAGACACTACTTTACAAATTATAGACCTGATACTATACTCCCCCAGTTCTCCAAAGTCCCTGAAAAACTTTTTACAGAAAGACTTGATCATTTTATTGAAACACATAATCTTCTAGTTGATAGTCAATATGGATTTTGGACAAATAGATCAACATCTTTAGCGGAATTAGTTGAGGAAAATACAAACGGTATAGATAAAAAGAAACATGTAGTAGGAATTTTCATAGACTTAAAGAAAGCATTTGATGCCATAAATCACAATATTTTATTACAAAAACAAGAAAGGTAAGGTATTAGAGGGGTGGGTTTGGACTGGGTAAGTAGTTATCTGACAAACAGGAAACTAACATAAATCTACATATATGAACATAACTTGTGGTGTACCACAAGGATTGGTCTTAGGTCCAAAACTGTTTATAATGTATATTAACCCTCTAAGCGCCAAAGTCGCAAAATTGCGACAAGACGTCATACTCATTAAAACAGACTGTAGTTTCTAATATGGTGTAATATCTCATTTGTATTCCCTACCACTAGATGGCAGACATGTAGTACTTTGATTCTAGACCAAAATTACGTCATGTTCCTATTCAACGTGTTTGAGGAAATAGCAAATCAAGTGAGCTATCGTATCTCTGATGCGGAAGCAGTTCAGTTCATAGCGTGCGAGTGAATTGTGAGTTTTGTGAGAGAA
>JAHKKF010537620.1:0-15260 GCA_019740295.1 Labeo calbasu
GTCTTACGGGTTTGGAATGACATAAGGGTGAGTAATTAATCACAGAATTTTCATTTTTGTGTGAACTACCCCTTTAATCGGTTCAGTTTAGTACAGGACAGCATGACTCTTAATGTGCTCTAACAAATCCTGGACTAACGTGACCTGGGTTATCATGTCATCTATCTGAAAACAGCTTAAACCAGCCTAATGTGTATAGCTTGTCTCCTAGAATGTGAAAAGCTGGTTTGTTGGATTTATAGAGAGGTTTTGTAGAGAGGTTTTAAGCACTTGTGAATTACTCAGAGTAGGAGAGCAGCTGGCTAACCACCTAAGCATCAGCTAGGTCGTGCTGGGAAACCAACTAAGCCAGATTAAACTGGCTAAGCCAGGGTTAAGTGCAGCACAAAAAGCAGCGACCAGGCTCACCTCAGAACGTCGGGAGGCATCTTCATAGACGCCAGACTGATGTGAGTGAGGCTGAATGCTGAACTGAAGAACTGACGGAACGAAGGAAGTGTCTCTCTCACTTTCCTAAAAGCATGACAGAAAAGAAGGAGAGACTTTTATCCATAACACATCATACCACACTTCACAAAGCCCTGAGCAATACGCCAGAACAAGGGCTCAAAAGAATACCCTCTGGCTTATTAGAAAAGAAGTCGTTTGTATCTGTATTACGTGCTAAACATTTTAACAACCTTCAACGCGCTGTCATTGGACCAAGCAAACAATTATTTGGTGGGACAGAATGAGATGGGGAAAAAGAGAGAGAGAGAGACAGTTAGTGAGGGATACTGGGGGGCTAAAAACATGACAGTCCATGATAACATTTTTGCGTTTGACAGTGACATTATCATTTAAGAAGGAGAGAGAGAGGGAAGAATGTGCAGTGTAAATGTGTTAACAAGAGCAGAGAGTGTTAAGGGAACATTCCCATTTAATATTCATGAGCTCTCTGTCTTATCAGCTCAAACAGATTTACATTGCTGCCTTCACATGGCACTGGCGTAACCAGATTTACTCACACACACATGCCTACACACCTCTCACAGAGGTGCCCATGTGTGCAGTGGTTCTGTGTTTGGGTGTGCATGTTTCTGAGCGCTTGCACTCACAAGTGTGGGAGTTTAGGTGGGAGTTTGTGAAAGGATGAAATTAGCACTAGAAAAAAGAGGCCATGCTCACTATAGTACACTAACATACTACTCTATAATATTGATGCAGTATACACTATGCATACTGAGAACAATATGAACAAGACTCACTACATTTATCAAAATTAGAAGACCCAGAGCGATAACTATAAGGAGAATTATAACTATAAATATATTTGCGTTCACACCAATGCATGGTAACATTAAGTTTTGTTATCTGCTGCTTAAATTGTTTTTATCATTAATCAGCTAGAGAAAAAACATCTGAAAGTGATTCCAACAATATTGTGACAAACAATATCGAAAAATTCCAATAATATTGTTTATGTGTTTTGTAAATGGCCCTGCAATGGACAATGCAATGTGTTTCAGACTTTCATTTTCTGTTAGATGAATGAACTGGAAGTAGGGGTAACAATAATTAGACAATATTTTGCTGAGCATGTTATTGTGCTGGTATTTTGTCAGGTTTAGGACTCCCCAAGCATTCTTCATATTCTGTGTAGTGATTAGTTTGCAGGAGTAATAGAAATAAACTTTTCCAATAAATTTAAATTGATTTTTACCTTTTGTGGGCATGTTTGCCTTTATAAGGCTAATTTTTCTAACCTAATTAAATGTATTCATCATCTTTTGTGTCAAATTCTTACATTTAATCAATAAATTCAAATATTAAGACTGGGGCTGTAACCGATCAAACTAAATCAGTATCAATAGTATCAGTATCAAAGTTTGTGTTTACAGTGCAGAGGTAGCACAGAATCTGCATCTGAAGCAGCATTTAGATGGATTTACACAGACTTTTTAATGCAGGACATGAATGCATTTTAACTTGCAGTTACAAATACATAATTAATGTTTTGATGTTAAAAAAACAGTTGAATACTGATATTTGAAATGATCTGGGGGAAAACAGGGACAATGTATTTTAAAACGAAATCTAAAATCGCCAGTAGGTTGAGTCATTCATTCAACCGATTCATTCAAACGGCTGATTGATTCGGTAACGAAACACCGCCGTGTGTTGCTCAGAGATGCAAAACAGTGCTTCAGTTGCTCTGTTCGGAACTATTTTCATTGTCGAAATACAGCAAAAACAAGGAACTGTTCATGTGATATTAACTATATCAGATGATATAAATACAAAAGACATATAAAAGTCATAAGGGGACATTTTTGTATGAAAGCCCATTTCCACCAATGAATAGAAAACTATTTAAAGGAAACTGCAACTTTTTATCTCACAATTCTGACTTTTTAATTCGCAATTGCGAGTTTACATCTCACAATTCTGACTTTCTTCTCAGAATTGTGATATAAATTTGCAATTGCGAGTTATAGAGTCAGAATTGTGAGATATAAACTCATAATTCTGAGAAATTAAGCCAAAACTGCGAGATACAAATTTGCAACACGCAATTGTGAGCTATAAAGTCAGAACTGCAAGACAAACTCATAATTCTGAGAAACAAACTCACAATTATGATAAAGTCGCAATTCTGAGAAATAGTCAGAATTGTGAAATATAAACTCAAAAATGCAAGTTTGTATCTCGCAATTGACTTCTTTTCCTCAAGATTGCGAGGTTTTTTTTCTACTGCATCAGAATTGTGAGATATAAACATGCAATTTTGAGAACTTATCTGTTTTTACCCTAAAAATTGGACTTTATAACTCGCAATTGCAAGTTTATACCTCTATTATCAGAAAAAAAGGCAGAATTGTGAGAAAAATCATGAAATATAAACTTGCATATGCAAGAAAAAAGTTCTCTTGCAATTCTGATTTTATTTCTCTCAATTATGAGTTTATATCAAGCAATTCAGAGTAAAAAAGTCAAAACTGTGAGTTTACATCACGCAATTCGGACTTTAAGTTACACCATTCCGAGAAAAAAAGTCAGAATTGAGTGTTTTTACCTTGCAATTCTGACTTTATTTATCGCAGTTGTGAGTTTATATCATGCAATTCTGACTTTATAACTCACAATCGCGAGTTTATATCTCACAGTTCTTAGAATTGTGAAATAAATGTGAGGAAAATGATTAAAAAAAACCCTTACCTTGAATTGGGGAAATTCTAAATGTTTTTAATAGACTAAATCACACAGTGAAAGCGTGAACTCTAAATGTTTAGTGTTAGTGTGCAGTCTCTGGGTGTGTTTTAGCAATGTTTATCTCTTTTTTTAAACCCTTGAATACATGAATTTTTACACAAATCTGAATTTATAAAACAAAGTTATGAGGTCATGTGACAATGCAGGGTACTGCGTAAGTCGTTCTGTTACACTAATTATTTTCAACAAATATTACATAAACAATATTGCACTGTAAGCATTCAGTATGTAGTAAGCTAGTACGTCAGTCCCAACACAGCCAAAATGCAAGACTATTTCAATCTTCAGACGCACAATCATCTTCAACTTATCCCTCTGCAAATTCAAACCCAATTAAGAACAAACACATTTGCAGGAGTAGCAAAGGATGAAGAAACCTTCCAATTTGAACAATAAGTTCAGCTAAAATTAGCCTCATTTTTCAGAGAGTTTCTCATAATGCCGTTAACGTGCCGAGAGGGGAGATGGAATTGCTGTTTGGGTTCAGAGGGAGTAAGACAGGAAGATGGATCATTGTATTTCTTTATCTCCTCAGCCTACAGCTTCTTCTGGCATGCAGGCACATGCACATTTCCTTGCAATATCACAGACTTCTGTTGTAAAGCTAATTATAACTACTAAATTATTGTTGGAATACAAAACATTGTTTACTTAATTTGCAAGCTGTTTTTCCAAATGTTTTAATCAGTTCGCTTTTGGAAACAATTTGGTTATACAGAAACATGTTTTCTTCTGATGCTGTTATAGTAGCTGTATTACCATCTGTGTAGCATGCAGGTCCATTGGCTCTATCTGATCACTCATGTCCCAGTTTAACTCATATTGTATCTCGGCAGGCACTCTTCCCTGCTGGGAAACCCATTTAAAACTAGCCTCTGATGGTAGCTGAATCTAGCTGGTAAGCCGGTCATTTATGGTTACTAACAAGTCCAAGCTGGTCTAGATAGATGGTTGATCAGAAAAAGTATGAGTAGAATTTTTTTTTTTTTTTTCTGTTTTTATTTTAATTTAAGTCATTTTATTAATTTTGTTGTGTGGTTGTCATTTTTATTAGTTTTTGTTTTTTTCTTTAATATTTTGCAGTTGTTTTTTATTTCAGTTTTAGTTATTTAAGTTAAAGTTAAACTAAATGAAAATTAGAAATATTGCCTTGACAACTTACTAAAATAAAATAAGTTTAATGTTTCTGATTTTTTATTTTATTTCAGTTAAAATTTATTTCATTATTTTTTTCAAGTGACAAAATTGTTTTTATAGTTTTTAGGTTTAGTTAACTAAACTAAACTCAAATAATATAAAATAAAATAACAAAACACAATATAGTTTCTTGTGAACCAAAACATTAGCAAATAGTTTTTTCTTGATTTATTTTTGATTTATGCTTAAGAAATTATTTGCATTTGCCATAAGAAATCTAAACTTAATAACAAGACAAACAGTATTATCTGAAAATAATATATTCAGAAATAAACCTGCAACTCAAGTAATGTCTTGTTTTAATAATAGTTAGATTTTTACTGAAAAACAAGACAAAATACTGATTAAATACCGTTTTTTTTCTGCTCAAAAACATGGGCACTTTAAGATGGTATAGATTCATTTTTACATACAGTAGTACTTTCCAGCAGGATTCTACTTTTTACCCTTAAACTCATTTAAAAGCAGTAGAAAAGTGCTTCCTGAGGAACTGACTGAGATGAGTCAAACTGACTCGTGATGATGTGCGTGGTTGAAGGAGGCAAGTTTAGCTCACCTGTGAGGCTGACTCAAACGTGACAGATTATCATGCGAGAGCTCGTGGGAGGCAGTTTAGCTCACCTGTGTGAGAAGGAGTTTTTGGACAGGTTCAAGTAGGAGAGATCGGCACAGCAGCCCCGCAGCAGTGCTCCAAATAACTGTGAGGAAATGGAAAGAGGATGTAGAAAACATAGAGAGGAAAAAATAGAGAGTGAGGGAAGGAGAGTGGCAGAAAAAGAATGAAGAACATTAGTATAATTCTGCAATTTAGGACCATTAAATGTGACAGAAATATCAATAGGAAATCAGAGACAAATCGTTGTCTCGCATTCCCGGGTGCAATGATATAAATCATGGCGGGTAAAAAGCAGTTTGGCAATAACAAATTCAGAAAGATGTGACACACTGTCAACTCACAGAGTCTACGGTACAGTCAGTGCCTGACAGGTCCAAATGCACCAGGCAGTTCGGCTGTGCCAGGAACAGGTACAGATTCTACAATGAGGAAGTATTGAGGCTGTTAATAGCAGTGTGTATGTGTGCATTGTTGTGCATTGTATGTGTGAGTTATTTTCAGCATCCGTATGCTGGACCTCACAAAGACAGCAAAACCCCCCAAAACTTTGTGAGAAGCTACCTCATAGTCCCAATACTATTATCATACTCATCTAAAATATATGTATGCCAGGGGGTGAAAAGATTAGGGTAAATTCAACTTAGTTTGTCTTCTGGGGAACATGTAAGTATCTTCTGTAGCTTCTGAAGGGCAGTACTAAATGAAAAAAATATGATATTTAGGCAAAATAAGAAAAATGTACACATCTCCATTTTGTTCAAAAGTTTTCACCCCCAGCTCCTAATGCATTGTTTTCTTCTGGAGCATCGGTGAGCGTTTGAACCTTCTGTAATAGTTGCAAATTAGTCCCTCAGTTGTCCCCAGTGTGAAAAGATGGATCGCAAAATCATACAGTCATTGTTGGAAAGGGTTCAAATATACAAAAATGCTGAAAAACCAAAGAATTTGTGGGACCTAAAGGACTTTTCTGAAGAACAACAGGCAGTTTAACTGTTCAGGACAAACAAGGGACTCATGAACAACTATCAGTAAGCAAAAAAAAAAAAAACACAGCTGTGGATCATTCAGGTACTAACACAGGATTAAGAAACAAGCATATGTAAACTTTTGAACAGGGTCATTTGTAAAAAT
Source organism: Labeo calbasu (assembly GCA_019740295.1). NCBI lineage: Eukaryota > Metazoa > Chordata > Actinopteri > Cypriniformes > Cyprinidae > Labeo > Labeo calbasu. The sequence continues at coordinate 6,197 of JAHKKF010537620.1, forward strand.
TATTTTCTCATGCAATATATGTAAACGTCTTTTATGTGAAATATCTTATTCAGGTCAGTACTAAATAAAAAATATCCCTCTTATTTTGGTAAAATAATTAACAATTTGCAGATTCTGCAAGGTTTATGTAAACTTTTGACTTCAACTGTATATAAATACACATACAAACATATTTTATTTTGTATGCGATTAATCACGAATAATCAATTTGATAGAACTAATACAAATAAAATAGACACAAAAATATGTAAATATTCAAGTATATATAAATATCTATATTTGTGACCCTGGACCACAAAACCAGTCCTAAGATTCCATTTTTAGCAACTGAGCTTTATACATCATCTGAAAGATGAATAAATTGACTTTCCATTGATGTATGGTTTGTTAGAATAGGACAATATTTGGCTGAGAAACAATTATTTGAAAATCTGGAATCTGAGGGTGCAAAAAAATCAAAATATTGCGAAATTCGCCTTTAAAGTTGTCCACATGAAGTTCTTAGCAATGCATTACTAATCAAAAATTTACAGTAGAAAATTTACAAAATATTTTTTAACTTTAATATTAATATTACTTTAATATTAATCTTTAATATTTTTAATACTTCATATTATAATGATATTTGGCATAAAATAAAAGTTGATCATTTTGACCCTTACAATATATTTTTGGCTATTGCTACAAATATACCCGTGCTACTTAAGACTGATTTTATGGTCCAGGGTCACATTTAACGCTGCAGTTCAACACTAAGCACTACAACACTAAGTTTTCCATTTATATAATGTAGTTTAAATATTTAAATACACATTGGCCCCCATATTTTAGTAACTTCTTGTGTACATTTAACCAGTTTAATTTATGAGTAGTTTGTAACTAGCTGAGACATAATTAGATTCATTATACTAGAAGTGAGATAAACACAAGTTCTAACCGTTGCGTCTTCTCCAGACAGAATCCCTGGGTTCTTACTCAGGTCCAGATGAAGAAGAGAGTTGGAGTAGTCATCACTGGAGCACAGGGCCTGAGAAAGAGATGTGACACCTGGGAAGAAAGACAAAGAATCGCTGAATCACAGAGGAAATCACACAGCTTCTATTTTGCATGTTTTAAATAAAACACATTTTTCCATTACAAATTAAATGATCTGCATAGTGATTTGAGTGGAGATAGTGGAGAAAAATCGAAATGTTTTTGATATTTGCAGCACGTGGTATGTTGTCCTTTCGCATTCATGACCTGCACAAGTTTGTTTAAAACCTGACAATGACTTGAGCATGATAAAGCAAGTAATCTTTAGCAGTAATGCATGCTAAAATCATCTGATTGTTTGTCCAAATGAGTTTGATCAATGTCACAAAATACACTTTTTGTAAAAAAATACAATGTAAACAAAATATTTCTTTGTATTTCCGGGTTTAAATTAGATTTGGAATCCCAGATTTTCAATGTGGTCTCAGACTTTTGGACTCTAAACCACTAAACCATAACAGCATACACACGATGCTCTGTAAGCAGAGCGGATTTTCATTTTGTTTCTAAATACATGAAGAAAATGCTAGTGATTGCCTTTTGGAGCATGAGACAAAAAGACAGCTCAACTAGCTCTGTTAGGTGGAAGCTTGCCAGTGAACTCAGCCAGTACGCTTGCTCACCAGGGAGTAAGAAAAACATCCCATTGCGCTCTCTAAAAGGAGGAATTTACTCATCAAAATGTTAACCACTGCAACCTTTCATAATCCAGTAGTCTTCGGTTTTGCTTTTATGGTAGCTGTAGTTCATTTTTTGATGTGTAAATTCTGTTTTTACTGCTGATAGAATGCTGATTTTACTTCAAAGTTCACTATAAATCCCAACCGGATGTGGCAGATGCCAAAATGAAACATCTCGATTTGAAATGAGTTGTATTCTCTGATGGCACGAGTTCATCTGAGTTCTGTATTCAAAGTTAAAACTTCTGCAATGAAGTTGTCACAAATCAGATTAAAAACAAAGATTAATGATGGGCGCTGTTTCGGGTGGATGTTGATTCATGGCGCGTGTCAGAAGGCTATCAATCTATCCACTCGGTTTAAAACTGTATTGATTGAAAGAGAAAACCAGAGATTTAGCAGACCCTGGAAGCAGCCAAGGATGCTGGTAATTGAGTCTGGGCTCTTCGAGAGAAGACTGGCTCTTTGGTCATGACTCTGAAGCTTTAAAGTCAGATGCAACTAATCCATCGGTAATCTTGCTGATTTAAGAAAGAACAGGTAGCTGATTCTAGATCAGTGGAGTGAGAATCGTTATTTTATAGCCTGAAATGTTTTACAGGGATTGTGTAACAGGGTAAGCTAGATGGATCTGCTATGGCCTGCTTGTGTGGTAGACTGCAGTTTGACAAATTAGATTTTTTTTTTCTTCTTTTTCCAGGGGCATGAAATTAATGGAGAAACAATGATAAATAATGTTTATATTTTAGTTTAGTTTTTCTGAGCACACAAACACAATCTTTGTGATAGAGCCCTCAATAAAAAATATAATAATACTAATAAGTATAATAATTAATAATCACTATAAAAAATACAAAACTATATACATGTTTTAGGTTTATATTATATATGCATAATTTAATATTAATGTTTGTTTTAATTTTTTGTACTGTTTGTTTCTATTATATAGCAATATTAGTTTTAATACTTATGTATTTATGTATTTATTTTAAATATTGATGAAATACAATGAAATACAAATATTCGTTGTTATATAATAATTGAATAACTAAATGTAAAAATATTTTAACAAGTTATTCTGAGCACACAAACGCAATTTTTGAGATTGTTTGAATTTGAGAGTCCTCAATAAAAATATAATAATATGAATAACTATAATATTAAGCATAAAAATACAAAACTATATTTGTATGTAGTTTTAGATTTGTGTTATATATGAATATTTGTTTAATATTAATGTTTGTTTATTGAGTTTGCTTTTTTTATATATACTTTATATAAAGCAAATGAACATTAATATTTGTTTTCATAATTTATATTACTTTATATATAACATGAAAATTTATATTTGTTTAATATTATATATACATATTTTATATGTGTATTATATAATATATATGAATTTGTTTAACCGTAACTACAAAAATTCTATGTTAAATTGTCATATATTAATATAATTACATATTTAAAACGTAAACATTGCTAGAATGGTAGTTCATATTTTAACAAATTATTATGAGCACACAAGATAGAGCTCTCAATAAATATAATAATATAAATAAATATAATAATTAACAGTACAAACGTATAAAAAATACAGAACTATATGAATGTATATAGCTTTAGATTTGTGTTATATGTGAATGTTTAATATTAATGTTTGTTTTAATATTTTATACTCTGTTTTTATTATATATGAATATCTGTTTTAATATTTTATATTATATTATATTATTTAGAATAAATTAGCATTAATATTTGTTCTAATTATTTGGATTACTTATATACATATTTTCATATGTGCATACAATATACAGATTTGTTACATTGTTATAAATTCATATAATTAATTAAAATTCAATATTTAAAACATTAGTGTATATTTTAACAACACTATTATGAGCACACAAAACTCACAATGTTTGAGCGCTCCATAAAACATAATAAATATTAATAAATATATGTATTTATTATAAACGTAATTATACTCTTTATAATACATACATATTTTAATTTATATATAAATAATTCAGATATAAAATATTTATATGGAATTTATATATAAATTAAATATTCAAAATGTAGTTATGCCATGTACCAGCAAGGAACAAGCTACCTGGACACATGATCTCACATGAACTTCACAGGTTTCTATGTGAATGGTAATTATGGGATAGTTGTTATAGACATAACCAGCAGAGGGCGCTAAACCTCTAGGGACACATAGCGTCTGCACACACCCTTTGAAGAGAGCGACGTCTTGGAGAGGTTAAGTAGACGCAAGCCTTTACTGAGCCGACACACCTGCTGGATAAGGTTAGACACCCCTGTAAGGAAATATACATTTACAAACACGTTAGATCAGTCACAGACCAATTTACACACAGTATATTATCATGCACCTCCAGGCAAACACTGACATTGTTGTACAGTAGTTGCATTCACACATGCACACTTGTGATGTGATCTGATAGGCAATGACATGTGTCAGGCATGACGGCAGTCTGACACTGATGCATATAGAGGACGTACAAGTGCTGCGGAAGCTGCTTTGACACAAGCTACTGACAAAAAGCAGCTATTTATATTCTAGCTACTTAAAAGAGGAAGTGTGAAAGTATAAATAAATAAGACAGTCATCATGAACTATACTGGCCAACTTGAATGTGATTCTATTGTCATGTTATTAAGAAATGTAGTTAAGCTAGTAGTGTTACTATTACCTGCTCCCCTAAATATTGTACAGTACAAAATTACACACACATTAGAAAAAGCCTAGCATGCACACACCCAAAAGAACCCATTTTTAAATCAGCAACAGATACAACACAATAAGTCAGCAAAGCAGAGACAAGAAGGAACAAAAAACACCCACTCAGAGACAGAAATAGCAGATGCACATGCTGATACAGAAAGTGTAAAAACAGACAAAGGCAGGTAAACAGACAGAGAGAGAGAGAGAGAGAGAGAGGTATAGTAGAAAAAGAAAGACTTTGATGCATGTACCTTGGTTGTCCAGTGTATTGTGGGCCAAGTTAATGGAGTGTATGACTGATGCTGGGTTTTCTGACAGGGCAGTGGCCATTTTCTGTGGGAAATCTCTAAATGACAGAAAGAAAGTGAGTAGAAACGGAACCGCAATACAAAGTACTGCACTCTGGGACACAGATGAAATACCGAGGCAAAGATGTGGCAGGGGAATACGACTGGGAACGGCATAAAGGGAAAAATGACAGTGACAGAACAAGAAACGAACTTTTATATGAAGAAAGAGAGAGTAAAGTGGTCAGAGTGATGAATAACAGAAAGAGAGCAAGAGAGAGATTTATAACTCACGCTTTAAGGCCCACGTTTTCTAGCGTGAGCTCCTCCAGACTGCTGGATTTACTGACTGTGTGCAGAATCTGTTCTACGACCTCTGAACTCTGGGTGTGAGAAAGAACGAGTGAGAAAAAGAGAAAAGCGCTAGATTCAATTCTTCAGGAAGACTCGCCATAATCTCATGCATACTGACACAGATTTCAGACAGGAACAACTATTTTTACATATACACTACTTTATTTAATCAAAAATACAGTAAAAACAGTACTACTGTGAAATGTTATTACAATTTCATTTTAAAATGTTTAAAAATGTAATTTATTCCTTTTATTAACAGCAAAATTGCGTTTTCAGCAACCATTACTCCAGTGGCACATGATCCTTCAGAAATCATTCTAATATGCTGATTTGGTGCTCGGCTGTAATGACTTATTATTAGGGATGTAACTTATTATCAATACTGTGATATCGCGATAGCAAAACTGTCTCGATATTATTGTGGTCACATGATGATATGAAAACGATAGGTCTTTCAGGCAAAAAGTATGAACCTTTTTCCTGAGTAAACGATGAGCGCCGCCATTACAAATTCTAACTTCTGGTTGGATGTTCCGGTCTCCATAGGAACCCATTCAACGTCGGCAGCTTTGTGTCATCTAACTTACACACTCATTAATCTTTGAGGAACGAGGCAGTGACAAATGACGGTCACTCAACATTGCAAAGTGATGGTGCTATAGAGCCATGTGCTTTTAAAAAAACATTTTAATAGGTTTAACATTAGATTATCAACTAGGAATATATACTAATTTGACTAAAAACACCGGACACCGGAAATGCAAAGCATTCTTCAGGTTAAAAGTCAGGCTGCCCTGGTGAAAAAAAAAAACAGCATTTGCTGGTCGGTATGTTTTGATGCTGGGATGCTGGTTAGGTATGTTTTGATGCTGGTTTATGCTGGTCCTTTGCTGGTTTATACTGGTCCTTGACCAGCAACATGACCAGCATAAACCAGCAAAAGACCAGCATAAACCAGCTAAGGACCAGCTTAAACCAGCAACAAAACTTATCTAACCAGCTTAGGACCATCTTAAACCAGCATCAAAACATACCTAACCAGCATCCCAGCATCAAAACATACCTACCAGCATATGCAGGTTTTTCACCAGGGTGACTTCCGCGTTCAGGAAAAACCGCCTTTTAAAAATATATTTAAACTTCTTATTCTAACATATAAGGTCGTTAAAGTTGTGTTTTGGGCCACTATGCTTTGACAGAGGATCTGTTAATGAACTAAAACCGCATATACAATATGGCTTAATCCCTTCATCAAGTCTGTTTTAGCACGTTTCATAGTTGAGGCGATCAGTTCGTGAACGCGCCTCAGTGAACGCAGTCAACGCTTTTATTGCTGTGAGTTTAGCGCGTGTTTGGGAATGTAACGGCCAACCGTTATTATTACAGCATTTCACTAGATTTGTTTTGAGACGCCTTTTTGTAATTCTGTTTTCACTAAAGCTCAGGCTTAAAACTAGCCCAATTGCGTTTCAAGGGGGGTCCCCCAGTAAAAATTGCATTCGGGGGTAAAATACACGTTTTTTTTGGAGGGGTTCCCCTGGTACAGTTCGCATTTCAGGGGCTAAATATAAAGTTATTGGGGTCGCTTTAACCCGTGGACATGAAAACAACCCGTGGCAACAGTGTTAAAGTAGCCCAATTTCGCGAGAAACCCGCAGACTAGGCAACACTGCTAAAGCTGCCGCAGCTTTTCATCAAAATAAAAGCTCTACTGCCGTTACTCCATTATATGGAGAAAAATCCTGAAATGCTTTCCTCAAAAACCATAATTTCTTTACGACTGAAGACAGAAAGACATGAACATCTTGGATGACAAGGGGGTAAGTAAATTATTTGTAAATTATTGTTCTGGAAGTGGGCTTCTCCTTTAACTTTAAAATGAACAAAATTGTATTTATTTTTTTTTTATTGTATCGTGAGATTTTGATAGTGTTACATCCTTACTTATTATTGGTGCTCAGTTATTAATAATGATTCATAATATTATCAGTGTTGAAATATTTGCTGTTCAAAATTTTTGTGCAAACTGTCATACATTCAAAAGAACAGCATTTATTTGAAATAGATTTTTAACATTCTAAATGTCTTTACTCTCACTTTTGGTCAGTTTAATGCATCCTTGATGAATAAAAGTATTAAATCATCCTGTTTTGTTTTTTAACATCCACATTTTTGGATATTAGTGTATCATGGTTTCTGAAAATAAATGAATATAAATAAATAAATAACCATAAAACACTGATAATAACGAGAGATGTTTCTTGACAACACATAATAATATTTCACAATATTGAAGTTTTTGCTGTATTATTCATCAAATAAATGCAGCCTTGGTGAGCATAAGAGACTCCTTTTAAAAACAATCATTATTATTCCAAACGTTTTACTGGTAATGTACTATGGTACTGAATGAATACCATATTCATTAACCAAAGTATTAAAATGGTACGATCATTCACTACCAGTCAAAAGTTTTTCTGCTCACCAAGCCTGCATTTATTTGATCCAAAGTACAACAAAAACAGTAGAATTTTGAAATATTTTTACTATTTAAAATAACTGTTTTCTATTTGAATGTATGTTAAAATGTATTGAAATGAATGTGTAGAAATTAATACATACATATTTAGCAAGGATGCTTTAAATTGATCAAAAGGGATGATAAAGACATTTACAATGTTACAAAAGATTTCTATTTCAGATAATTGCTGTTCTTCTGAACTTTCTATTCATCAAAGAAACCTGAAAAAATTCTACTCAGCTGTTTTAACATAATAATAATAATAATAAAAGTTTTTTGAGCAGCATTTGAGGATTATGTGTGGTAAAAAATACAGCCTTGAAATCACAGGAATAAATCACATTTTAAAATACAATCAAATAGAAAACAGTTATTTTAAAACATTTCAAAATTGTAGTGTTTTTGCTGTACTTTGAATCAAAATGCAGGCTTGGTGAGCAGAAGAGACTTCTTTAAAAACATCAAAAATCTGAAAAATTGTGTATAACCATCAAAATATTTTCCAAAACAGCATGCAGATACAGCCTTGGTAATACACAGTACAGTACTATTTTGTAAGGGAAACAAACAAAAACAGAAAAACTAAACAGAACTCTGACACAGAGGAGATTGAGAAGGTCATAAAAAGATATTTACAATGCGCAAGTCTTTGCAATAAAGTTTGGTGAACCATGAGTTATACGCCATGGCCGCCACAATCACCGCAAGGTCCCTGTGACAAAAAGAGACAGAGGAGAGAAAAATCCAAACAAATCGTTTCACTGAAGTGCTGCAGCAACCAGAGGCGTTCTCACTTTTCTCATGCAAGCCCTCATAAGTTTGCAAGCTTTTCTCAAGACTAAAATAGAGATGTTATTATTCAAGAAAAATGATAGATTCAGCAATAAATGCTTCCCGAGAGGAAAGCCAGGAGAGGAAGGGAAGGGGACAGTGTGGATCGATGGGAAAACTGATGCCAGGTCAGTGAATTACTCAGTGCAATGTGTCTATGATACAGCTTTTAACGTTGGCCCTGAGCCTAAAACCTTTTTACCTACAGCCAAAGTGGACCTTACTGTACTCAGATGGAGAACAGATGAAAAGAAGGAGAGGGAAAGAAATGCAAAAGGGTTCCTCCTGTTGGGTACAGTTGATGGCTGTGTTCTCATTTGCAGCTTCGTCATTCCTCTGTTTGGATGCTGTAGTGAGGCTGTAGGCAGTGTGTACTCAGCTGTTCTCTCCTTCTAAATGAGAGTTTCTCTACCTCACCCGCTCATCTTTCTCCATCTAGATGTTCTAATGGAACAAGCGCTTAAAAATCAATGACATAACATCCCCAAGACAGATGCAGCAGCTAGACAGTTGTCTAAGTGTGCCCGTTGGTGAAATAGCGAAAAACAAAAGAACGTCAGTTCAACTGCTCTGCAGTATCAAGGCTTATTTGCTGATT
>JAHKKF010537620.1:15310-34302 GCA_019740295.1 Labeo calbasu
GAAGATGGCATATGGAATATGGCTGCTGGTATCTATCATTAGCTAATCCAAGATGGTCATTAGCTGGCACAAGCAGGTAGAATATCCTGGAACTGCAACAAATCAGCTACCAGCTGGTAATGCCAGTTTAATGTGGTCATGCTGGTTTTTGGTACATTGTAGTTGGTGATCCAGCTAACCTGTTTGTACCAGCGAATGACCTGCTACAGTATACAGTTAAGGTCAAAAGTTTGCATCCCCCTTTCAGAATCATTAGTACTGACCTGAATAAAATATATTTTACATAAAAGAAGTTGACATATAGTCCACAAGAGAAAATACTAGCTGAATTTATAAAAATGACCCTGTTCAAAAGTTGATGATTTTGAGACTATGAGATCCATCTTTTCACATTGAGGACAACTGAGGGACTCATATGCACCTATTACAAAAGGTTCAAACGCTCACTGATGCTTCAGAAGGAAAACGATGCACTAAAAGCAAGGGGTGAAAACTTCTGAACAGAATGAAGATATGTAGATTTTTCTTATTTTTCCTAGATATCATTTTTTTCATTTAGTACTGCCCTTTAGAAGCCACAGAAGATACTTAAATGTTTCCCAGAAGACAAAATAGGTTAAATTTACCATGATCTTTAAATTCAAAAGTTTTCACCCCCGGCTCTTAATGCATTGTGTTTCTTTCTGGAGCATCAGTGAGTGTTTGAACCTTCTATAATAGTTGCATGAGTCCCTCATTTGTGTGCAAAGACGGATCTCAAAATCATACAGTCATTGTTGGAACGGTTTCAAATACACAAAAAAGCTTAAAAAAAACAAACAAAGAATTTGTGTGATCTGAAGGATTTTTCTGAAGAACAGTGGGCAGTTTAATGGTTTAGGTAAAACTTAATTTATCCAATAAAAAGGAGTCAAGAAAAATGAAAACGGAACAAAACGGAATCCAGAAAAATGAAAACGGAAAAAATCATATGTTTTTGATGTAGATGTTTTTGATTGGATATTTTTTGATTGGATAACACACAAGGACCACAGTCAGATTCTTTTGACCATTTACAGAGACAATATGACTCTTATTTTAATAATATCTGACAGGAAGTAGGGACATTCAAGGGACAAACAAGGGACTCATGAACAACTATCACTTAAAAAAAAAAACACAGCTGTGGATCATGATTTAGGTAACAACACAGGATTAAGAATTAAGTGTATGTAAACTTTTGAACAGGGTAATATTTATAAATTCAACTATTATTTTCTCTTGTGGACAATTTGCACATTTTACGTGAAATATCTTACTCAGGTCAGTACTATAACATGCATTTTGTATCATCTCTTATTTTGGTAAAATAATTAACATTTTGCAGATTCTGCAAGGTGTATGTAAACTTTTGATTATAACTATATATATATATATATATTCTAAAAGGGCACAATGCACTGTATTAATCTGTAGAAATTTATAAATATTAAATTAAAAATGTTTACATGATGCATTCGAATTATAGGAAAACTCCAATCAGATGAATATAGATGTGGTCAATGATGGAACTACAAAGCCTTTGCTAAATTACACCAATCGTTTGAAAGACACTCAATAAAACCACTCAAAACTGTATATCTGAAATGACAAGCACTTTGTCTTGTCAGGCAAAAGCTCTTTTTAAAATTCAAAAATGATCTTTAAGTGGCCACACTCCCATTAGAGTTTTATCATGTGACTGCTGAAAAAAAAAAAAATCCTTTTTCTGCAGATAACCGGAACTGCCCTTGAGCAAAGTGCTCAATGAACCATATCATTTCTCAGAGTCAGAGTATAAATTTTAAGTGCATTTCCTTTTTTATGTGTTAAAGGCGGCAGGGTTGTGTAGATGAGCATGCAGAGCTGACGTCAGTTTTCACAGGTCATATATATACATGTAATCCTGTTTCAACAGGAAGAGAGTTGAGAACCAGCCTTCAGACTTCAAACACACTCCAACATCAGCAGAAAATACAGAATCTGATCTGGAATCAGTTAAGGAACCCGACACCCATTGGACGGATGTAAAAAGACACAGCATGACTCAATCCGGGCAGGAAGTCAGCAGGGACGCCACAGGAAAGAGGCAAAATGTATTATTACTGTGGCATTTCAGCACACATTTCAAAGCAGTGGCTGACATCAGAATGCCTGTGTCAGTTATCATTGAAATCCCTGTCAATACGAAGCAATTAACGAAGCAAAGAGTTATGATTAGATTAATCTGTCCAAAATGAAGAAGCATTTAAACCACCAATCTGAGGGATGTAGAGATAGCTATGGAAGTGAAGGCTAGCAATTAGAGGTTGCAGATACAGAACATGAATATTAAGATGTGATGTAAATTTGTGGCTACCCGCTTTCTAGGTGACTGAAGTCCAACAGGTTAAACTCTCTGTTGTCCTGTGAATGATAGATGGTATCCACATCCTGAAAGAGCAAAAAAAGAGACAGAAAAACAGAGAGAGACTCAAAAAGAGGACGAAAACATATTTAGAGTGCAATAAAAGCAGTGACACATGCAGAAAATGGCCTCTTCTCTTGCTGAAGATATTTTTGTGGTCAAAAGGAAGCTCTTACCCACTGTACTTCCTCTTTACAGGTAATGCCATTGTAATCGCACAGAGCTGCATATGTCTCAGAAAAGCCCCCTGAAATGGAAGAAAGAGAGAGAGACACACCAACAGGCATCTGAGAATGGCTCGATTTGAAAAAGGGGACACTATTTTTTTACAGATTAATTAAAAACCACTGCATGGAATTTTTATCATTACAGAGTAGATTTGTACATACACTGCCAACACACATTAATGTTCAAACAACATGTAAAAGTGAACTTTGCATCCGATGACCCCTTTAATGTGACATTATAAGTTCTTTGTTGATTTCTGGATTCTTTGAAATACTAATAAATAAACTCTCAAAAATGAAAATTTCCTGACAATTTAGTCACCCTCAGGCCATCCAAGATGTGGTTGAGTTTGTTTCTTCATCTGAACTAATTTGGAGCAATTTAACATTACATCAGTTGCTCACCAATCGATCCTTTTACAGTGAATGGGTGCCGTCAGAATGAGAGTCCACACAGCCGATAAAAACATCACAATAATCCACAAATAATCAACACAAATCTTGTTAAGTGAAAAGCTGAGTGTTTATAATGAACAAATCCATCAGAGAGGGCGTTTCAACTTCTGGCCAAAATTCCAGTCCATACTCCATACTTCCTCCAGTGAAAAAAGGTCATCCACTATTGTCTTCTCACATCAAATCCACCAGAATTTACATTTTAACACGGAATGTCATGGAATTTGTCAAAGTTTGGATCAAATCACATAACTTGTCGTACTGAAGCAAGCGTGACACTTGCGGTGATATTAGCATCTGCCGTCTCACTAAATGAGCACTTCGTGAGCACTTTACCATTTCATTTGAGTAAAACTATCGTCATATCATATACACACAGAAATTTAAAGGTACTCACAGCAACCCGTCAAAATAAAAGTTCGGTTTAACGTTAAGACATTGCGGCAGAAATACATTACTATTGTTCAATATAATGTATGTAATACTACTTACTACTACTAAAATGATTAAAACCTTATTTTTAAGAAATAAGCATATATTTCTTCACTATTTTAATTGTAATTGTAAATCTTCTTATTTGCCAAAAAAAATGTAACTTTCATTAATTAGAAGACAAATGCTTTATGCCTTCATTTGATAACTTGAAAAATGCAAATATACAACACAGAATTTCGGAGAAATATAAACATTTAAATTATTATAAGAATAAATTAAACTTGTTTTTATGCATTCAAACAATTAAACATGCTAGAACACAGGATGTGGTAACAATAAAATATAGGGCCCTAAACATGTTAGTAATTAGAAATGCTTTTTGATTAATGAAACTTAATTTAACCATTAAAAAGGAGTCAAGAAAAATTAAAATGGAAAAAAAATCAAATGTTTTTAATGCAGATGCTTTTGATTGGATAGTTTTTTGACTGGATAACACACAAGGACCACAGTCAGATTCTTTTGACCATTTACAGCAGGGTTCACCAGACCTGGTCCTTGATTAGGGCTTGATTAGGGTTGGAGCTAAACTCTGCATGGACACCGCCCTGCAGAGTTTAGCTTCAACCCTAATCAAACACACCTGAACCAGCTAATCAAGGTCTTACTAGGCATACTTGAAACTTCCAGGCAGGTGTGTTTAGGACAGTTGAAGTAAACTCTGCAGGACACCGGCCCTTCCAGGAAGAAGTTTGGTGACCCCTCATTTACAGAGACAATACGACACCTATTTTAATAATATCTGCCAGGAATTCATGAGTTGTCTTCCAGAAACAAAAACAGATTTAAAGTGTTTTCCTATGGCATGAAGACTGCAAAACAAGACTGTTTAGTTTTTGATCTTTAAGCATATAACAAATCAAACTCAAGGACTACGGTGTATTAACACACTGCATCTTAACCTGTCACCATATGAAGGGCATTTGTAATTTGCATAGTCTTTCTTATACTCACTATCACTGGCTGGTATTATGATTTTATTTTACTTTTATCATTTTTCCTTGATCTTTTGTATTATTCTTTTTGTTGTTTTCTTAATTTATGTATTTGGCACAGTGTTTTTATTGTGTCCTTCACCGTCTGCAACTGCTGTGGCAAAACAAATATTGTTATATAACTTGTCATGAATAGCAAAGCGCACCAAACCAAGTTGACGGCATAAATTAAGTGCATGCATTCAAAACATCTATAAGTTGACAGCAGTGGTGTGAGGGGACGAAAAAAGATTACAGAGATTAATATCTGGTGCATGATAAAAATATGCATGAAACTGTGTGGATGCATGAACTATATACTTATATTCCTCTCACCACATGCCCTTTGCGTCTCCACCGAACTCTCAGAGCTCGGAGAAAATTTCCGATTTCCGTCAGTAACATCTCCATCTGCGTGAAAGATGGAGGGGCTGAAAAAGAAGAGGGAGGGGGGAGAGGGGGATTCACAATGCATCAGAATCTCAGTTATTCTGACCCAGCATGAGAACACCTGGCCAAAGAGCTGAAACAGGAAAGAGAGAGAGAGAGTTGAACACAGAGACAGAAAAAGAGCGCTATTATGCATTGCACTAATCTCCTCCTGTCTGAATATGAGAAAATCTCTCAATTAACTGCTCAGCAGTACCTCACACCCCTGCTGCTCTAGCAGATACCGACTCCTATAGGCAGCATTATGGATTCTCCAAAAAACTACATTAGCACTATGAGATACGGTGCAAAGGCGACCAAAAATCAGATTTGCATCTCTGTTCAGATGGCGTGTGCAAATATAGAATGCAACAGGGCTATGCCTCAGATGTCATATTTGCTGACCGCCCAAAACATTTTACACATCTCAATCTGGCGAGTTTTATTCAAAATGGCTGTTTTCATACAGTTTTCGAAAATAAAGGCACATAGGTTTATTTTTTTTAGTCCACCTGTGAACAAAGATTTGTTTTAATGGAAAAAATTAAATAACATAATATAATATAACTAGGGCTGTCAGTTTAATGTGTTAACTTAATTAATTAGTTATGAAAAACAACACGATTCAAATATTTTAACGCAGTTAACGCACTGGCCCCGCCCCCAGACCTGTACATCATCTTATATTTAATATAGTTGACTTGACAAATATGATGCAGGGCAACAACTCCATAAATGCAGTTATGTCCTATAATTCAAGATATTGGTGCAAAAAATATTTATATATATATCACACAATATCACTCGGGCAGCAAGAGCAATATGACATGAGTGCTGATTTTGTCCCGATTTATCACAAGCTTAAATGTGATTTTATACAACAGTTCAGTAAATAAGAAGCTGATACGAAGTTTAAACATAATATTATACGCATTTGCTCAATTTTGCAGAGAACATCTTATCTTTAAAGTCATAGCAAACTTGTTGCACGTCTCAGAGCAACACAGCGGTGTTTATTTTCTGAATGAATCTGTGTTTTGAACGAATCCTGTGAACGAATGATTCAAAGACCCATTCATTAAGAAAGCCATTTACTAAATTCTTGAACAAATTAGCCTTTTGAATGAATCAAATGACTGAATGAATGACTCAAAGACATTTATCCCATCTGCTGCCTTTAGTTTCTTATTTAGAGTATAATTTCATTAAATGATAATAACAATCATAAAAATAAAAACATTAAAGGGATAGTTCACTCAAAAAAATATAAATTCTGTCATCCTTTACTCAGTGTCATGTAATTTCAAAACTTTCTTTTGTGGAACATAAAAGAAGGTATTATGAACACTACTGGTAACAAAGCTGTTTTGGTTACCAATGACTTTCATAACATGAACAAAAAAATACTGAGATGATTCTCAAATTATCTTCTTTTTTTATGTTTCATAGTTTATGCTAGGTTGTTGCAGCCTAAATGTTTGTGTAATAAATTATGTTGTATTAAATAAAATATTTCTTTCTAAAGCTACAATTTGTAATGTCAAAAATAGCTTTAAATAATCTTTTGTGGGTATTTTCACAGTCAAATTTATTTTGTAGTTAATTAGATTAATTAATCGAAACATCATGTAATTAATTTAATTAAAAATTTAAATAGACTGACAGCCCTAAATATAATAATATAATATAATATAATATAAAATATAATATAATATAAAATATCTGCTTGTTAAAAACTGCCACATAATTACTTCGGTAATTCTTTCAACGGCAGTCGCAGTCTAATATTGTGGTTAGCGGTCGGTGACATGACCAAAATTATATATCATGGTAAGAGTAATTTTATTTCACAGTAGTGATATATGTTACTGTGCATTTAAATTTATGTTTTCATTTTAAATAAGTTATTTATGATATTAAAATGTTTGATTCCATAGAAATTTCATAATTCTTGTCACCAGTGTCAATATCACAAAAAAACACTAGCCTAAATTAAAAAAAAAGACAAGTAAACAGTCAGTGATTAAATAAGAATAATAAACTAATTACAAGCAATAGGACCAAAAACTACAGTAGTACAAATACATAAGAAATGCTACACACACTACTGTATAAAGTAATCAAATGTATATAAACACTGCATATTTTTCAGTGTAAATTAAATAAATATTTCTTCTTATTAAGTTACCAACATAATTTAGTCATTAGCAGTGAGAAATTTTCACTTTTGTTGCTTGATTATTAGAATAACAGACAGCAGGAATATTAGACTGCTGTCACTTTAAGAGCTGCTCAGATCTAATATACTGTTGCACGTTTTTTTCTCAGCTGTTTGCTTTTACTTAAGACTTAAATATATGTGTTTATGAGGATACTTGCAAAGATAGGCATCACACATACAAGTGTGTGTATTTAACCGCTCAAGGCTTATAAAGCTGCAAAAATATCTCAAAATACACCCGTGCTCAATGAGCACCATCTTCTTATACGTTTGTCTCAGAATATAGCGAAATGAGTTCTCTTTTGCTGCTGACTGCATTTCAGTGACTTAAAGGAGAAGTTCACTTTCAAAAAGATTCACATATAATGTACACCTCCTTGTCATCCAAGATGTTCATGTCTTTCTTTCTTCAGCCGTAAAGAACTTATGTTTTTTTGAGGGAAACATTTCAGGATTTTTCTCCATATAATGGACTGGTATGGTGCCCCGATTTTGAACTTCCAAAATGCAGTTTAAATGCGGCTTCAAACGATCTCAAATGCAGTTGTAAACGATCCCAACTGAGGAAGAATGGTCTTATCTAGCGAAACGACTGGTTATTTTCATTAGAAAAACACAATTTAAATACTTTTTAATTTCAAACGCTCGTCTTGTCTTGCTCTCCCTGAACTGTATTCTGGCTCAAGACAGTTAAGGCATGTCGAAAAAGTCCAATCGTATTTTCTCCCTCAACTTTAAAAATCATTTAAAAATAATCCTACATCACTGCAGAAGCACCGACCCAGTCTTTGTAAAGTGAACATGCAGAAGAAGATCAAACACCCTTAACAAAAAAGGTAAAACAGCGATATAGGACGATTTTGAAGTCGAGATGGGAGTTTTTCAAAAAAAACAGTTCAGGCAGAGCGAGACAAGACAAGGGTTTGACATTAAAAAGTATATAAATTGTATTATTTTTATGAAAATAACTGATTGTTTCGCTAGATAAGACCCTTCTTCCTTGGTTGGGATCGTTTACAACTGCATTTGGGATCGTTTGAAGCCGCATTTAAACTGCATTTTGGAAGTTAAAAATCAGGGCACCATACTAGTCCATGAAGAAAAATCCTGAAATGTTTCCCTCAAAAAACATATTTTCTTTACGGCTGAAAAAAGAAAGGCATGAACACCTTGGATGACAAGATGTGAGTATATTATCTGTCAATTTTTGTTCTGGAGACAGCAACGTCTCGTGAGCATGGAACTGCATTAGAGACGATAGTCCAAAATATCTACCGGTTGACAAGTTTCCACCATTAATCATATATACAGGTATATCGCCAACCCTTACTTGTGATATAATCTGTTTTATACCGTTTTATAATCTGTTATATAACTTGACTTCAACTTTATGCCCTTAAATGTGACACATAAACCAAGCAGACTGTGATTGGCCGCTTTTTGTGTCAGTCAGACAGTTTAATCTTGTCTGAGTGGGTGGTTCTTCACCAGAATAAGCTGCAATGTGGACTGTTCAGTCAAAGTCTAGCCATGCGGGACCACAGTAAACCTATGGGATTCTTGGGACACTTACGTGTAGATGGAGTTGTTGAAGATCCGAGAGAGAGCAAAGTTGATGTGGCTAATCAGCTGATCCAGGTGGTCATTAGACTGCAGCCTCAGGGAATATGTGGACTTGTCTGTTTCTATGACAACCTGTGAAGGAAAGAACACGCTTTAGTGAAGCAAAACGACGGCGAGAGCAATTGAAAGAAAAAAATTGGCCACAAAAGCTAAAACACTGGAGCCCTGTAAACGCTTTTCCTACTTGATTATCCGGGTGGGTGTTCATTGCTCGAATCTCCAGGAAGTTGAACGTTTGTTCCACCTGAGGTGAAAATGAGCATCTTGCTACATAAGTCATGCTAAACTAGATTACCGCAGTGCTTTGAGATGGAGCAGACAGGTGGTGCGTAATTGCCTACCGTACCTTGGTTGGTATCTTGGGGGCCATGAGGTACAGCCGCCATGTTGCCAGAACCTAAGAGACAAATGATGAAAGGATGAAAGCTCATAAGTAAAGTGCAAGATTAAGTAAAAATGCAAGACGATGTTTGAAGAAATTATGGTTTAGGATACTCTTGGGAACAGCCTGTTCAACTGAATCTAAAAGGACTGCGGATATTATATAAGTCATGTAGCAGTTTCTGAGGAACATTAACATTAACCATTTTGTCTTCTCTGACTCTTTATTCATAAAGATACAACTGGGCTCTCGTTTTTTGAAATGTGAATTACGCAGCACAAATGTATTTTCATCATATAAAGCCTTTTTATCATATAAAGACGATTTTGTTGAAGCTTTACTGCTGAGCATGTATGCAATGAAATATAAATGTCACTGTCATTTGATAGTGGATGTGGCGAATAAGCTGCCAGCGATCAAAATAATGGTTTTGAATCAATGAAAACGATAGTTCTGCGAATATGGTTGAGATGGCAAATATGAGCCAGATGCTGAATGTACTGTGGAAGTGCGCTCTGACGATAACGGTGATGGTAAAATCATCTGCTCAAATTGAACCCTTCTAACTTTCAAAAGGTAACAAAATATGCTATAGTGTACTTCAATGGTGCTCAATGGACTTATTCTGGAAGAGGAGTAATCCTTTAACTGTTTGATTTTATCATATATATCATATATCATCGACTGCCCTGATCTCTAAATATTGACATCGGCCAGAGAAAAACCCATATCAGTCAACTTCTAGTGCTTACTACCTTTCTGGGCCTCGAACGTGGCAGTTGCGTTGCTGTCTATGCAGGTTAGAAAGCTCTCGGATTTCATCAAATCTTAATTTGTGTTCCGAAGATGGATGAAGGTCTTACGGATTTGGAACATCATAAGGGTAAGTAATTAATGACAGAATTTTCATTTTAGGGTGTACTGTTCCTTTAAGAAAATTTACAAAGCAGTTTAATGATGATTCAATGCCATAACAAAATTATGGAGAAACCGTGTACACTGGGTGCTTCGACGGGTGCTGTTGTTAATGAATTTCACATGTGTGTTGAAGTGAGGCGAACAGCGTTACAGACAGATGAGTAGGCGCAGAGAGGAAGGAATAAGGATTTGTGTGATGTCTGAGGATTACAGGAACATAAAAAGAAGGATTGTACTATATTTTGAGAGCGAGTGTGTATGTGCGTGTGAAATAGCATGGTCAGGTCTGGAGAAACCTTGTAATTTCATTCATAATTTAAATTCGTCATTAGCATACTTCATTTAGGCCTTTGTCACACCCCTCACATCAATCTCTCCCTTCTTAAAGATCTAAACCAGAGGATTTCAACCAAAGGGGTTGAGGCCCACTAGAGGCCACAGGATGATTTTAAATTATTTTAGTAGACAGTACTGTAGACCACCGAGTCAAAAAAGCTGAGAACTACTGATCTAAATATCAACCAGTAACACACTCGTCTCAATATGTTCTTTGTCTGATCTACTATATATATATATATATATATATATATATATATATTCTCAAATTCTCTCTTCAAAAAATTCCCGTTTCCTTTAATTCAATGCGGCCCCCACAACCTAGGCCCCCTGTTTTCTTCATCCTCCTTTACTCATCTATTCCTTTTCTGCCCTGTCGCTTTCGATTCTTCAAGGCCTCCCTCCAATGTATTACTAATGGCACCCCACCAAGAGGAAGAAACAGAAAGATGGAGATCCCAGATTTCTCCTTAATAAAGATTTCGTATAAGCTTTGATGGCGGGTATTTGTATAGGCTTGGATTTTGTGTAAAGAAAGTTCTCAAAGCTTTGTCAGAGTTAACAGTGACACAGCCATCATCGCAAGATGACATTTTAGAGAGTATACCCCACCTCAAAACTCAATAACAGGTCAGGAAAACTTAGTTATATAAATACGCTACTCAAGGGAGATGACGCGAGAGAGACAGAAAGTCAGTTTGGGAACCCGAAAGCGTTGTCTACTCATCAAAGGCTTTACTATCAAAGGAAGCAGACACAAAAGATGGGCACGTAAACAGCCACATTAATTATTAAAGCCCGCTGGGGTGATTGGACTTGACCGAGTTTGCATGGATGGATGGAAGAGGGGGGACCCCCAATTAAGGAATGGATCAGCATACATCAAAGACTACCTAACACATTGCATGGGTGGGGACCGCGGCTGATCGCATGGTAATGAATGCAGCAGTTAAGCTACGACGCGCATTACTCACCCTGCTGTCGAGCGCGGACAGAATACGGCATCCAGCATATAATGATATCAACATTAGTATTCATTATTGGATCCGAGCCCTGTTGAGCAAGCGTTTTTGTGAGGAAAACTGCGGAACACGGGGCCAAGCCAGGTCTGGTTTGTCTGCAACAACGTCCTCCTAGTAGGGGGTCAAAGGTCAGGCGGTTTGACTAAGGCGGCCACCCACCGCATCCACTCGTTAAGGTGCGAAAAAACACTTTCATCCTGCGATCGCTGGAAGGATGTGGAAGGTAGACGGGGCGACTTTCACAGACCATTCGAGCCTGAGGAGATCAGACTGGTTCAACACTTGCCCTAAAAATCATCCAGCACCTCTCAGTGCTGACTTCAAAGAATGAGAGATACGAGGATGTGTGTGTGTGTGTGTGTGTGTGTGTGTGTGTGAGTGTGAGGGAGGCGAGGTTTGTGTGTGCAGAAGGGAGAGGGTTTATATTAATCATACGATGTCAGGAATCTGGCTTGACACTTCAAACACGACCCATAATTCAAAGGGTGTTGGGGACACATCAGCGCTGTGCCCTGGAGACTCGAAAAGAGCAGCAGATTGCTCCAAACATGCCCCTGTACACCTCTTCTCAGACACATCGCCCCGACTTGCTTGCACGCAGGTGTCATTGCCTAAGACGGACCCAATTCGGCTGTCAGCCTTTGTAGGTGAAAGAAAGAGCTTGGATCTACTCCCGCGGCAGGTCCGCGTCTTAACTGTACTGAACTTAAGACGCAAAGAGATGAGAGGAATAAAGAGTGAGAAAGGAGGAAAGGAGGAAGGACGGATCAGGGCTGAAATGCCGTGTGCTCCAGATTCACTGGTGATTAAAAGTCTTGGAATCAAAGCAGCTCTGTAACTAAAGCCCAGAGTGAGAGAACAAGAGAGGAAATAAAAGAGAGATAGAAAGACAAAGACGGAGAGGAGGGGCTAAAAGCTTAAAACTGGAGGAGGTATGTTACTTATGTAGTCATCTGCATTGCGATCCTGTTCTTACTGAGTATTTCTGTCTTATTTTTAGTTGAAGGGTTAGTCCATTTATTCAGTTATCATTTATTCACTCTGGTGCTGTTATAAAGCCATTTACCATACTTTCTTTTGTGGAACAACAAAAGGAGAGGTAATAAAAACGTCCTGTTTGTGCTCGTCCTTATAATGGAGTGAATAGTGACCAACAAGCTCAAAAAAAAACAAAACAAAACAAAAAAGTCCCGTGTGACACATGCTGTATATTTTAACAGTCAGAGTAAACTGCTGTGCTAATAGAGTTTCATGAACGTACAGTCGTGCACAGAAGACCAACAGCCAAGGTCAGGATTTTTGTTAAATAATGCATTGTATTTCAGTTGGTTTTTCACTAAACCCTGTTGTATACCTTTTTTAAAAACTCAATGCTGCTCACTATTCACTGCCATTATATGGATGACCGTGAGATTTTTTTGTCATCTGAAAAAGAAAAAGGGTATACGGTATAGGAGTTAATAATTAATGAATTTTCGTTTCATTTTCAAGACTTTATACAAGTGTAATTTGTTTTAAGAATAGTAAGTCTAAAAGGGTTAAAAACAGAAAGTACATTTGTCCTATATTAAGGATTTTCAAAATATCTAGCGAAATGATTGTTCTTTTTGTAAAAAAAAAAAAATAATGAAAATTTTATTTAAATATATATATATATATATATATATATATACTTTTTAACCACAAATGCTCTTCTTGCACTAGCTCTGCGATCACGACTTCACGCATTATGTAGTCATTTTGGAAATGTCACACATAGAAAGTCAAACGGCCTTTATAAAAAAGGAAAAATAAAAAGAGATGTTGGACGATTGTGGAGTTGGAGGAGAAAATGAGATGAAGTTTTTTGTCCTACTCTACCTTTTTGAACCGAAGTACACAGATGAAGAACTAACCACACTTGACTTTTCCAACGTAATTACGCAATGCATGAAGTCGTAGATGCGCATTGTAGAGCTAGTGCATGACGAGCATTTGTGGTTAAGAAGTATTTAAAATTTGTATTTGTTTTTTTAGAAAAGGGCCAATTGTTTCATTAGATAAGATCCTTATTCCTCGGCTGGGATCATGTAGAGCCCTTTGTAGCACTGAAACTGCAATTTGGACCTTTGCAATTTTGGATCTCCATAATATGGTGAAAAATCCTGGAATGTTTTCCTCAAAAACCTTAATTTCTTTTCAAATGAATTTTATGAAATTTAATATGAAGTTTTATGAATTTAAATCATCAGATTTTATAATTTCCTCCACGTTTCTTATAAAGGGAAGTTCTATTATATAAACTGATTCTGGTCAAGATTCATCCTCATACAAAATAGATTCTACAACTCTTAAGCTACTACATCAACATTTCTTTCCATGGGGCGAAGGAACGAATTCTGACAGCTGGTTTGCATGCCATGTGATTTTGTTCCTCCCATGTTTCCTATACAAGAAGACTCTAATATTTATCAAACTGATGCGGTTTAAGATTCATCCACATCCACAGAATCAACTACTTTTAAGCCACTACAAAAACAACTTTTACCATGGGGTTGGGGAACAGATTTCTGTAGTGGGATTTATGTATGTATTTATTTTGCTATTATTTATTCATTTATTTACAGCAGTACAAAACTAAATATGGATTAAAGACAAAATTGACGTAGAAGTTTTACTTGCTACAGTCCAAGAATCTATATGTCTGAATTTCAAGGCAACATTCAGAATTCAAGTCAAATGTTTCAGTATATAAAACCGTAAAGCCCTTTGCCCTCTCTTCAGAGTGCTCACTTCAAGTGCTATCTTTCAGCGTATGGTATAATCATGCACAGTTTTGAATAGAATCCACTCAATTGTGTTTTTCAAGTATATTTATCTGTTAAAAAGAGCATTTTAAGTATTTCAAAAAATGCTCTCAGCTTAAGGTCATACTCTGCTGATAAACACAATTCAAAATAGATACTTATCTTACCACATCTACTTTATAGATAAACACAATCCAAAACAGATACTTGTCTCAGCACATCTACTCTATATATCTCACACCATCTCTCTTCCTCTTCGAATGTTGATCGGTTTGTCTCTTCCATCACATCCGTCCAGACTTCAGCGCAATCCCCCCTAGTCACTGCCACTCAACATCTCCACAGGTTATCTGTGCACTGCAAGCTTCTCCTTAAGCACCTCATATCACATTACTCGTCTTTACCCTGCCACTACTATCATAATGTAGCAGTTGTGCAAGATACTTCTTAGACTAGCGAAAGCTCATTACCCTGAGCGATACACCCATAATCCTTGTTAGTTTTTAATATTTAAAGATCTAATATGAACTGATCAGCACATTAAAGGATTATTCTGGGTTAAATACAAACTAAGCTACTATGCCAACATCAGCTGTAAACAATATATGGACAGTTATGCAGTTATAATAGAGGTCTGTGGGACTACAAAACAACAGCTGCCACATAGACTTCCACTGTACAGTATGTGCACTTCTGTAATGATGTCTCTACGTCAGAACGCTGACTGCTGCGAAGACTGAATACAAAAAAGTATTCTTGTTGCTTCATACAATTACGGTTGAAGCATGGACTATTTTAACGATGTCCTTACTACCTGTTTGGGCCTTGAACGTTGTAGTTGCATTGCCGTAGTCTATGCAGGGTGAGAAGGCTTTGGATTTCATCAAAAATATCTTAGTTCATCAAAGATGAACTAAAATCCTACGGGTTTGGAACGACATGAGGGTGAGTAATTAATGACAGAATTGCCATTTTTGGGTGAAACTTCCCTTTAAGTTTACAAATCACATATTGACATGAATTTTATTTGTAAGATTTGATGTAAAATTTTCTATTATTGTTTGAAGTCAAAAAGTATATTTTACAACAGTTTGTAATACCATGTTTAAAAAAAATGTGCCATTTTAAAAACATTTTACAACTGTTTCTGCAGAGTGACAAATGCATTTAGTCAAGTACTTATTCCATAAAGTATAATTAAAATGGGGACATAAAAGGGCACATATAATAATTATAAAAAGATCGATTGTGATTTAAGAATCGATTTTGGTTATATTAAAATCGAGAAATCTGTTTTTTTTTTTTAATGGGGGTTTACCCAGCCCTAGCATATTTTGTTGTTTTTAAACACTGCACTGTCGTCCCGTAGGTTCATGATTAAAAATGAAAATGTGAACAAAAATAAAAGCAATTAAATGTTTTATTCTAATTAAAATTATAATGATGGGTAATAATAGATTATGACAGAATTGTTACGACTGTCCATCAAAATGATGGACAATGTTAAAGTCTAGCGCAACCTCTGGGTGGCTTTTAGATTTCTTCATTCAGGCCAGGACTCTTACCAAACGTGAAGTTTGGTGCAGACTGGACACTGCATGTTTAAATTAGTGTAAATCATGTAATTTCCTGTTGCCAGCAGGTGGCACTACGATTAGAACAGAATATTGGCCTTTAGATGTGTTCAGGCCAAGACTGTTATTGAATGTGTGAAGTTCAGAGCAGATCGGACATGCTGAGCTACAACACCTTCCACTCCCATGGCAAAACATCAAACTTTGTCAGGCCGCCACGGACATGCCCTTTAACGAAAACTCAAGATCTTCACAATGTAGGCCTTTAGAGTAGAATGACCAAATATAATGTTGATGTCATTAAATCTCTATGAGGAGTTCATTAGAGCATAAAACATGCCATTTCCTGTTGCCAGCAGGTGGTGCTATGGCTATAACTGAATATGGTCATGAGCATGTGTTTAGGAATCTTATCAAACATTTGAATTTTGGTGCAGATTGGACATTGTATGCCTGCATTATAACAGCTTCCTTTTTCCATGGCGAAAAATCAAAGTTTGTCAGGCCGCCACAGACACGTCCTTAAACGAAAACTCAAGATCTTTGCAATTTAACGCTACAAAGGGCTTTAGATTACACTGACCAAATTTGGTGTTAATCTGTTTAAATCTCTAGGTGGAGTCGTTTAAATACAACACCTGAAAATTACAAAAACGACACAAAACTTGCTAAGAAAATTCTAAATAACAGACTTCCTGTTGGGTTTCGGACTTCATACAGAGGGACTTTTTTGTAGGTATTGGTGTGTTACATGTGTCTACCGATTTTCGTACATGTATGTGACACATAGCTCAAGAGGCACTTCATTGAAATTTTATAGGTGGCACTATCGAGCCATTTTGCCACACCCACTTCTAAAACCCATATCAGATGTAAATTCTCACCACTTTTGGCGTGTTTCAAGCATGTTCAGGCCCTCAAAAATGTGATTTATTTTGGAGAAGAAGAATCTGAGCAATTTCAATAAGGTCTTGGCACCACCAGTGCTCAGGCCCTAATAAATACAATTATATTATACAAGAATTAAAAATGTTGTGAGAAATACCCAAATAAGATCACTGCATCTGAATTTAAGCATGCCACTAAGCCAGTCATTTCAGCTAGGAACCGTTTTGCATGAGTACGGTCCAGCAGACAGGGTGGTGGTGCAGCCAGCCTCGATCTGAGGAAGTCTTCACGTCACTCACTGTGGCGATCACAGCCTTTAATTGGCCTATTATTCCACAGGAGAGGAAAAACTGAAGCGACAGACCAAGATAAATAATTGAAGGGGAAGAAAAGGCGACATTTGGGGCTTCAAAACAAGCTATCTCCTCTGCCGCCTGCCGCCCGCCCCCCTCGCTAGTTTTCTCTCTCCATTGCCCCCTCTCGTGAGCCTCTCCCTGGTGTGCTCTTGTTCACCAAGCCCAGCTTTTATCCCATCCCTTCTTCCAACATCACACTATCGCTTTCTGCTGTGGGTCCGCAAAA
Source organism: Labeo calbasu (assembly GCA_019740295.1). Taxonomy (NCBI): domain Eukaryota; kingdom Metazoa; phylum Chordata; class Actinopteri; order Cypriniformes; family Cyprinidae; genus Labeo; species Labeo calbasu. The sequence continues at coordinate 32,649 of JAHKKF010537620.1, forward strand.
TATATACAGTATGTGTGTGCACATAAAACTGTGTGATCTCTAAGTGAACGTGTACGAGAAAAAGTGTTTGAGCGATATTTTTTTGTGCTGTGCCCCAAGGCTTGAGCTGATGTCTTGCTGAGTGCTCTACACAGCTGTATCGGGGCCAGAGATGTGTGTGTGTATGGATGTGCAGATGAGGGTGTGTTTGTAAGCTGGTACAGTTAGCATACCACCACACGCACACACACAATGCCCTTGGGGTAAAGGAGCAGCGAGTGACAGACCACAAGTAAATATCTCTACACAGGATGTGTGTGTGTGTGTGTCTAAGTGTGTTTTTGTGTACCCGCAAGCTCTCACGTCGGACCTACATTTAAATTTGCTTTGGTCTTTGGGCACAATTTCTAACCATCCACAATCATAAGCACATTAAACTACTGAAAATACACTCTTGACATCAATCTGACAGAACAGAGAAGCGAGCCTGAGTAAAGCATATAATGTGAAGAACAGAACAATGACAGAGAAAGAAAAAAGAGCTGTCTAAGACACACCAGAGAGGGGGAAGGGTAAAGAAGATGCTAATATAAATGGACAGAGTCAGAAAGAGAAAGAAAAACAAAGGCAAACTGGCAGGAGTTGTGAGGTTAAAGGAATAGTTCACCCAAAAATGAAAATTCAGTCATCATTTACTTGTATTGTTGTCTACATTCACTTTTAATGAATGGAAAAGAGCAGCAGGAACATTCTGCTAAACTTCTCCTTCTGTGTTCCATGGAAAAAGGAAAGTCAATAAAGTTTCAAAATGATATATGGCTAAGTACTTACTGAACTTTCTTTTTAAAGTTCCACTGAGTTGCTTTGAAACACGCAGCGTTATCCCATGTGTTGACATATTTTTAAATGAAACTGGAAGAAATAGCCAATAGCGTTTCGTTTATTTCACAGCTTGGACCAAAGCTGTTGAGCTTGGTAAAGCCCATTTAACAGTGGATGATAGTCACAATCTTATCCATATTGCTAGAAAATGTGCCAACTCTTATATGATCCGCTCTGCGCTACCGTGTTTCTGGACCGGAGCAGACTGTGCGTGCTATGGCAGTTCGTGTGAAACAACGTGAAACCAGACTTCATTGGCCCCCAGCGGAAAGCATATTTACACTATCTGAATCATTCCCTATCCCCTATATAGTGTGCTACGTGCCATTCACCGTACAGAAAACACTAATTTTGTGAACAAGTAAACGATTTCAGCAGCAGCTTCAATGTCTATTTATAGTGTAGGGGGTGGGACTTTTCGGATTCTAGAGAGCATCTGATTGGACAGAAAGTTTGATGAGAAGCTAAAGTGCAGGGTGATGTCATCAAAATCTTTGATCCATATTGGCGAAAGTGAGAGACTGTAAGTTTTAAATGATTATATCTTGCAAATTTTGTCATTGTTTTGGAGCACACTAGCTTATAGATAACCTTAAGGTGAATATATTCATATTAAAAGCCATAAAACTTCCATTTTGGTTTTATGGGGTCTTTAAATACACTGTAAAAAATGATTTTTTTGATAATAAAGTCTCCCTGCTGTCACTAATTTTATCACTTAAAACTCATCTTTGATAATGAAAATGACATACTTGAACATTTTCACTCATTTCACTTGATGATAATTTCTTCA
>JAHKKF010537621.1:0-27728 GCA_019740295.1 Labeo calbasu
AATAAACAAATGACAAAACTCCAATCAGTTGGTGTCCAATCAACTATTTTTTTTCTCATTAGAGAAGGCATACTTCACATTAAGGAAGAAAAGACAATGACATTTTCCATTTCATGCTAACTTCAACTTTGCCTATGGTGTTTTGCACTTTTGGGTATAACATTTCAATGCTGTCATGTCGTACAGAAAGAACTGTTGTTCTTGATTTGTGTTTGACAGAAAAAAATGTTTGGATGGCATGACATGAAACTTAGTAAATATTGACATTTTTTTATTTTTGGATGAGCTACTACTCTTGAAATCATCCTACATCGCTGCCGAAGAACATGCGAAGAAGATCAAATGCTCTTTGCAAAAAAAAAGGTAAAACAGTGATGTAGGATGATTTATATGAAAAACATAAATTCTTTACGACTGAAGAAAGAAAGATCTGAACATCTTGGATGACAAGGAGTGAGTAAATTATCTGTAATTTTTTTGTTCTGGAAGTAAATTTCTCATTTAAAAGGGATAGTTCACCCAATGAAACAATGAAAACACTGTCTTTAATTACCCTCATGTCGTTCCAAACCCGTAAGACCTTCGTTCATCTTCGGAACAGAAATTAAGATATTTTTGATGAAATCCAAGAGCTTTCTGACCCTGCATAGACAGCAACGCAACTGACACACACGTTCAAGGCCCAGAAAAGTAGTAAGGACATTGTTAAAATAGTCCAGGTGACATTAGTGGTTCAACTGTAATGTTATGAAACTACGAGAATACTTTTTGTGCACAAAGGAAACAAAAATAACAAATTTATTCAACAGTTTCTTCTCTTTCCTGTCAGTCTTGGCCAGATGTTCACGAAAGCATGATGCATGAGTGTGATGCTGCTGACGCAGGAGCTGGCGTTCTGACGTTGTACCTTGTTTACAAGCAGAGAATGCATAAGCATGCGTGGTACTGTCATGAACGCACGTCATTATGGGTTGGAACGACAAACTGATTTGTGGATCGATTCTGCAATTGTCCGAATGCATTGAATGTCATCTGCTGTTAAAAAAACTAAGCTCAGAATCAATTTAAGAGAGAATCAGGATGCATTTTGGGAAAAAAAAAAAAAAAAAAAAAAAAAAAAAAAATCGCAGAATCGATCCACGAACCAATTTATCATTCCACCCCTACGTCGTTACTGTTAAGTCTGTATTTTGGTCTTTTTTGCGTACAAAAATACTCTTGAGCTTCAACGGTTGAATCACTGATGTCACGTGGACTATTTTTGTGATGTCTACCTTTCTGGTCTTGAACATGTCAGTTGCGTTGGTGTCTATGCAGGGTCAGAAAGCTCACAGATTTCATCAAAAATATCTTCATTTGTGTTCCAAAGATAAATGAAGACCTTGAGGGTTTGGAACGACAAGAGGGTGAGAATTTTTATTTTTGGGTGAAGTATCCCTTTAAGACACAGAAGTTCCAGGATGAATCAACAATCCTCAACAGACTTGTCCTTTACCTCTGCCTTAGGTGACCACACTCCTTCAATCCCTCCCTCTCACCCCTCACCTCTCAGAGCCTCCTGCAAGGACTGAATCTCCTGGTCGCATTGTTTTTGCAGTTCCTGCAGCTCCTCCTGTTTGCTAAGCTCGCAGATCCTCGCCACACCCTGCCAGTGCTCCAACTGAGCTCGACACTCGATTAACTGCGTCTGCAGGTCTGCTTCAGCTTCTACTGAAAAGAAACACAGAAGGACTTCAGAAACTCTTCTAAATGGCGTTGTCCCCTTTCTCCTCCGTCTTATTTTTAAACAATCGCTTAAAACAGGTACATAATAGGAAAACAGGTGCGTGACAGATAACTGACCTACATGAAAGAGCTCTAACTTACTTCATTAACAAGATGGATTTTGCCGCAAGCAGATTAACACTGCTGATTTGATTTGTGCAATGGCTTCTCTGACCTGTCAAACAAATATTGATTCTGGTCCTAAACACCTGTTGATTTGTGCTGCACTGATTTGCTCTTGTTGTTATCAACAGAAAACAAGATTGTCATCAAAGCATGTTCACATTTCTAAATGCTGTCTGCTCGCTTTATTTCAGAGCTTCGGCACATCAGATGAATCGCAACAATAGCGGAATAATTGTCCAAAATGTGTTTATATCGACACAAACCTCCATTTTTAGACTGTAGTTTAACATATACTGGTTGTTCATACCATCGTTCTCCTCATTGCGCGATGTTGTCGTGTTCGAGACTTCCATGGTTTCACGTCATTTGTCTTGATATTTTCCTTTCGTTTCGATATTCTTCCCTTCGCCCGCATCCGTCTTCCTTTTCCTGTGTGGACAGCAGCAGGGCCGGGCTTCGACAAAACTGCACCAAGAGTTCAGGAAACAACTTTCCCCGGTTCAATCCTGCGGATATTACCTAACCATCCTCCCTAGAGCCACACACTTTCGGTTTGTTTCAAAACCGAGTGAGCTGACTACACAGAGCGCGCTTTCGTGCCTCATAGGCATCAGCTGACTGAGAAGGCGCCTGTAATGCTGTCTAGGTAGCCAGCTCACTAGGCTTTGAAACAGAGCCTGAGAGGACGTGGACTATCCATGCGGTCTCCGTTGGAGAACATATGCAAATACAAAGCGAGATGGCTTTGAATATTTTCCAAAACGTATGGTTAATCGTGCGATTGACAAAAAAAAAACCGAATGAATAATTAAACACTTGTATAGACACCGCACGTTGTCGATTACAGACGGTAGGTTTAAAAATGCAGGAAATACCCTACGTATAATTGCCATGACAACCATTTTTCCGCAGTATAGTTACTGCGGAGTTATTATTTTAATTTTAAAATAGCAATAAAATATTTTGTTCAAGTCGCTTTCATATTCTTGTGTCCTATTGTATATTTTACGATTTTTGTAGAAACTATGAACTTTGAAACTGCTATTGCTGTCAACGGATAAAAAATAGATGTTGATGAAGGAAAATGGCTCCCACTGTTTTTGACCAATGAATTTGCATGCGATTTTAGCAAGCTTTGCGGTCAATTCTGATAAATGAACAAGGATTTGTCATAATCGTTTTGATTCAGAGGAAAAGAATCATTTCTTACAAGTCTGCGAACCAACCGTTTTGGCAGATTCATTACACAGAACCGACTCAAAAGAACGATTCGCCATATAATTGCAAGCAAATTTTACAGTACATACAGATTTAACACAGTAGAATGATCAAATATTATGTATACTATGTAAATGTACATGATAAACACAAAATAAAATATTATCTTTACTCAATATTCTAATGATTTTTGGCATAAATTCAAAAATATATATATAATTTTGACCCATACAATGTATTATTGCCCATTGCTACAAATATACCAGTGCTACTTATGACTGATTTTGTTGTCCATGGTCACATATGGTAAATTATTGATTATTGGCCTGTACCGGGGCCTTTTCCTAAATGTGGTTAATTTGATTAAAATAATGTTCTGAAATAATAATTTAGAAGTACAGGCCTGACTGGAGAATTTTACTCTACAAATCTGGGCCTAGGACAATAATGGACACATGATCTCAGAAAGTTCAGATTTAAAATCTAAAACGATACAAGTTACAGCAAAACAAAAATCTGAAATATTTTTTACATTCAGAACACACACACAAATGCAACAGATCCCTGGGGAATCTACAAAGAGGATTTGGATGTTAACTTCAGCCTAGTTAGCAATCCTTTGCTTTGGCAGTTTCTGAATGGCAATAAAGCCAAACACACACATACATTTATTATTTTATTATCATAACAACAAGTTGACATAAAAATGTAAGAAACCGTGGTATACAAAAGCAAGCTTCAATATTTCTGTTAAAATTGACCATGGCGTGAATAAACACCAGAAGTTGTTAGAATCCACAGGCTTCTCATTCCTCAGTCGTTGTGGTAATTTATCATAACATACAGAGTATTTTAGGTACCTAGCAAAGAAAAGGAGGATGACTTTAAAAACTGCTATTGCGTAACAGTAGGATATTTCAGAGCATTAATTCCAATCTCATAACGTGGCCCTTCATTTAACCTTTACAGTACCAATGAGACTAAAAAAAAAAATAAAACAGTATTGGTCCACAGCTCCATTATCATTTAGTGCTGAAAAACAGAGCTTACACAAGCAGTAGTGTGTAACTAAGCGTCCTTGAAATAGCTTATCTGCGTCTGCTACAATACAGGAATGATTAAATGCCATTTAGTGGTACTTCTGGGTGCTGTATTCATCCTATCCAGATCTTCAAAGTCTATATTTCCTCTCAGTTCATGTCTTGATCACCCACACTCTGACGCAGATACTCCTCATAAAGATTTTTCTGCATAAACACACAAGGCAGTCATTAGTTGAGTCCATCATCACTAGCTGTCTTTAGATGCGTCAACACAACACAAATGCACACTATACCTTTTTGGTCTTCACTACCTCCTGGACATATGTAAGTTTTTCTTGAAGCTGTCTCTTTTGCTTCCCAGAGAATGTTGGTTTGGTCCTAAAAATGCAAAAAAGAGATGTTTAGCAAAATGCTGGAGCTTGTCCTTTTCAAACAATTAAAGTATATGGCATAAAGGGGCATAAATTAAAATCACTAATCTTCCCCTCCACTGCAGGTAAGTAAATGTAAAAAATAAATAAATAAAATCCACAAAACTGCAAAAATATTCACTGCTGTAGGAAATTAAATACACAGCTAAGTAAAATTGGAATTTCCTATACAAAATGCACTAATCTTCCCCTTCTGCTGCAGGAAATAAGTAAATCAGTAAAATAAAAATAGCTAGGAGTACATTTAAATTTTTAAATTTGAATTTTGCACTACATTCTTAGAGTTCTGAACTAGGAGGAAGTCTTGTTTCATATAATTATTTACTAATCTTTTCCTGCAGTTCTAAAAATATTGCTAATAATAATAATAATAATAATAATAATAATAATAATAATAAATGTCTTAAAAAAAACAAAAAAATTAAAACAGTGTATTTTGGACCTTCAGTGTGAACATTACAGAAAATATCTCCTGTAGTGCTCGCCGGAAAAAAGCCAAACTTTAGAATGATAAATGCTGAGTAAATGACAATTTTAATTTCTTGCTGAAAAAGAAACAACTACTACGCATGTAAAGTTGTTGCACCTGAAAGAAAAGCGAGCAAGGAGGATGAAGATGAAGGACAACAGCACCAGTCCAGCACAACTGTACAGCTGCACTTCCCCTGAAAGGGATTCAAACGCCTTCACTGCAGGAACCTGAACGGACAAACCCACACTTACATCAGTATCTACAATGAATCCCACACACACACACACACACATACACAAATGCATATACAGTACATACCACATATAGTGTGAGTGCGTCAATGCCACTGTTACCCAGCATGAGTTCCAGCATTTCTTTGGAGAGGCTGCCAAGTACCAGGGTGACGAGCAGCAGCAGGGGCACAGTGAACCCCAGCATGCCTAACAAACAGCCCTTAAAACGTGATCGACGGTTCTCTATATTGCTCTGCCTATGGAGAATTTAACACATTCATAGACACTCACAATCTAAAAAACACTGGCATTTGCCTATACAGTATGTATAAGGGTGTACTACCTGTCACTATCAAGTGTCTCAGTGATGGCCTCGGTGATAAGGTTGCAGTCCTTCTCCAGCGAGTTAAGCGTGTTCTGCACAGTCTGGTTAATGGTCTTCTCTATAGTTCGACACACCTCCTCAATCTGATTGACACATCGACTGGGCTGATGGTGAGGAAAGACATTTCAGTATTCTTTACTTACAAAGTTGTTGCATTTACAGTAAGGAACTGAAAGATTGGGGTAGCACCTTATTAGGGTTGGGAACATAGATGGTGGGCATGTCGAAGCCACACTTGTTGAGTCCTGGACGCTTACAAAGCTCCTGCACAATCTGCATCATAACTCTCTGAAAATACCAATAACAAAGCAATGTAACATAATATAAATGTTACTAAACGGTCAAACAAAAAGAGCATTTGTCTTTAAAGATCTTGTCCTTTATGGGCTCTTAAAACATCCACATAAACGCTGTTGAAGTCAGTTTAACACTGATAATGTATACTTTTTTTATTGCTTAATTACTTAAGCAAGGACCCAAAAACTGATCAAAACAGACAATGTTACAAAAGCCTTTTTTTATTATTCTATTCCACAGAAATATGAATTGGCTCAAATTATCATTGAATACATTATTTTTTTAATTTATTAATATTATTAATCAGATTTTTTTGGATGGCGGTTCACATTTTAGTTTAACATGTGGCAAATATCAGATTTCTAGTGTGAACAGATCATGGTTCTGCGGAGCCCCGCACATGATATGTAAGAAGAAAAAAAAAAAATAAAAAAAAATAATTGTGGGCACGATTTATTAATTCCCTCGATTTACTAAATTGTGCACATAATTTATTGATTCGTTCCCTCATTTTAATTAAATCATGCACACAATTTATTAATTAGCTCCTTTGATTTACTAGATCGTGCACACAATTTACCAATTCGTTCCCTCCTTTAGAATAATTCAAGCCCTCGTTCTAGGTAAATCGTCTGCACAAAATAATTGGTCGTACTTCCTGTCCGCATATGCATTTTCATAAACATGTTGCTGCCATGTTATGTCATGTCATGTCAGAACATGCCTGCAGTGTGCATGTAGCCTTTTCAATTTGTGCCACTTCCATGTGGTACTAAATTTGACACAGGTCATGTTTTGCAATGCGACTGCAGTGTGAACAGTCATACTTTTACATCACTCTAGATCAACATTCATCATAATTCCGCACCGACGGGAGACACAGATTTTACATACCCTAAGTTATCAAGACAGTTACGAATGGTAATCGGTAGAAAATGTGATGTGACAGAACTCACAAGTATTACAGTGACAACTCTATACACAAGCAAAACATGAGGGCTCATATCATGAAAGTTTCAAAACTCTGCTGTCTTTTGTCACATCCTTGTCTGTATTTTTCATACTGCCTGCGCATAATTTTGCTAGCTTCTGTGGCAGATTACACGTTAAATAAACGCATAATTGCTTACTTTATGCCATCCATGTATACTCCCGAATGACAGCATGCTGCACAAGTGTTGCCAAGTCCACAGTTTTTCTGCAGAAATGGGCTACTTTTTCCACTGTTGTGTTTCAGTTCTGTGGGTTGAAGCAGTGTTTTGGCTAGTTTTGGATTTTTTGTTAATTTTGTTGTGAAAACCTGGCAAACCTGTTCGTATTGTTCTTTTGCGCATGCGGGTCAGTTCAGAACCACAATCTGTTCGACTTCACACTGGAAATCTGATATTGACCACATTTAAAACAAAAATGTGAAAAGCTACACACACACACACAAAAAAAAAATCTGATCCAAGCAAAAACTGGAGCGGAGCACGAAGGCTGACAATGTGAACGTAGCCTAAAAGACTACTCTGAACGGCAGTGTACATGCAAAGTAAAATTTATAACTGTGAACAAAAGCGTGTACAGGAGTACTTTACTTGTCGATCAGACTCTCCTCCAGCCTCGTCTGCTTTACTGAGATAAAACCGGAGACGGTCCCCTTGCTTCTCATTCAGTTTCTCTACAATGTTGAGTGTGCGCTTGCATAAAGCCTGTCCCATTGGGTCAAAGAAGACCAGGATCAAATCACATAGCTCACCTGGTGTAGACAAGCAGAATCAGAATACAGAGACACTTATTAGGATTACAAACAGACTAAATTCAGACCTAAAAATCAACATTACAACAATACCAACTCCAGAACACACACAAAACTTTAAGACAAACACACACCGAGCCACAGAATAGCTTGGTCCACGTCAAAAGGGTACTTCATATCTCCATCCACCAGACCAGGACTGTCAACAAAGGTCACCAAGCTGAAACGTTTCTGCCGTGAAGTACAAATCTCAGTGCTGAGGTATTCTGACACCCCTGAAATTGAGAGAAAGTTACATTTTAAACACAGCTTCAATAAGCTTGGAGTTCTTTTTTGTGCAATTCATCAACAAACCTTTAAACTCCTGCAGAGGTTTGAAATGGGGATAGAGATGGAGTGTCGCATTTCCCTAAAACCAAGACGACAGTTGTTATATAATAAAAAGTGAAAGATGTTTAGATCAATGATGACAAATTCATGCCCAAATCATGTCACACAAAACTTTAATGCAACATGTATGGGGTCATGTTTACCGTGAGCGATTCCCTCTTTCGCCCACTTGTAACAAAGCTGAAGCCCTGTGTCTCTATAGCGACTCCTGTTCTTTGGATATGCTCCTCCACATACCTGCAAAGCAATAAACGCACAGGTTACTGTTTGAACTTTAATTGCTCTGACTTTATCAGTCTAACACAAACAGCAATCTGAGTGCATGGTTGTAGTGGGTTTTCAAGTCGGTATATTAACCTACCAATTGATAAAGCTGCTCTTTCCAGCGGAGTGGTTCCCCATTAACATCACAGTTATCTTTTTCCTGGGAGGCAGCAAGGTCACCCCAACAGTCTGGGCGATTGTTATCAGTCCTACAGGACAAAGGCATAAGTCGTTAGACAAACTAGACTGGAAAGAAGGTGTGAGGGGGGTGAGTAAACTGCAGATTCAATGAGTTACAGAAGTTACAGTGTGCACTATCCTGTGACGTCACCCGCTGAGTGACAATCACAGCAAAGAAGAAAACTTCATACAATTTAAACCTAATGCACCAAGAATAAAATTTACGTTCTGCATCGCTTGGAGTACACAGTAACGAATTAAACTGTAAATCTAATGACTGCACAGTAGTGAAAACAAACAGGTGAAGTGCATATTTGACATACCAACCGGCATTTTAGCTCACCGGCTACCGTTAGCACCTCCTATCCACGCCTAAAAACAGGTCTAATACCTTACTAAACCAAGTAAATTAATGAGAATGTAGTCGTTTCTAAAGAGAACGGGTTCTTACCGCTATCCGGATCGATGTACATCTGATGGCAGTCCCGTAAGATGCGCTCGTCGCAGGACACATTGCCAGATATTGAGTCGGCATTTGCAGCACTCCTGCTTTTGATTTTCCCGGACATCGTGATATAAATTTACGGGCTGTAATAAAGCAGCTTGGGTTTTATTACCTACAAAGTAATAGCCACTGGTGAGATACTATGAAAAGAATGAACTGAAACAGAATATTACTTACATCCAAAATGAAGTTCAAATCGCCCCGGTCTGATGGGTAACGCTGGCCACGTCACCGATGTGCGCAAAGAGTAGTGGGAGTTGTAGGCTGTATTATTACGTTTATTTACGTTGTGTGATAATTAGGGCAGAAAAGCTGCCTCTTGTTTCCGCCTAGTTTATTTATAAACCACGTGGTCTATAGAGCATTATATAACCATTAATCATTTTTGGGTGTTGTGCTTTTGCACAGCGCCATTAATTCACTTGAGTAAAAGAAACTGAATTGAATAAAGCGTGTCAATATATGTTATCATATTTAAAGGAATAGTTCACCCAAAAATGAAAATTCTGTCATTAATTACTCATCCTCATGTCGGTGCATCTTTGTTAATCGGAACACAAATTAAGCTGTTGTTGATAAAAACGCTTTCTGACCCTGTATAGACAGCATCGCAGCTGACATGTTAAAGACACTGAAAGGTAGTAAGTACATTGTTAAAAACAGTCCATTTCAGTTGCGTTGCCGTCTATGCAGGGTCAGAAAGCTCTCGGATTTCACCAAAAATATCTTCTATGTGTTCTTTAAAATATGTGTTCTGAAGATGAACAAAGTCTTATGGGTTTGGAATGACATGAGGGTGAGAAATTAATGACAGTATTTTCATTTGTGGGTGAACTATTCTTTTAAAGGAGAAGTCCACTTCCAAAACAAAGATTCACATATAATGTACTCACCCCCTTGTCATCCAAGATGTTCATGTCTTTCTTTCTTCAGTCACAATGAAATTGTTTTTTGAAGAAAACATTTCTGTATTTTTCTCAGAATAATAGACTGACATCGTGCCCCGACTTTGAACTTCCAAAATGCAGTTTAAATGCGGCTTCAAACGATCCCAAATGTGGTTGTTAACTATCCCAGCCGAGAAAGAACAGTCTCATCTAGCGTAATGAATGGTTATTTTCATAAAAATAATACAATTTATATACTTTTTAATATCACCCGCTGGTCCGGTTCGTGACAGTTAGAGTATGTCAAAAAACTCCCATCTTATGTTCTCCCTCAACTTCCTATATCGCTATTTTACCTTTTTGTTTAAGGATGTTTGATCTTCTTTTGCATGTTCACTTTGCAAAGACTGAGTCAGTACTTCCGCAGCAATGTAGGATGATTCTGAAATGATTTTTGAAGTTGAGGGAGAAAATACGATTGGAGTTTTTCGTCATACCCTAACTGAGACAGAGCAAGACAAGTGTTTGAGATTGTTTGAGATGAAAAGTATTTAAATTGTATTTTTTAATGAAAATAACCGATCATTTCACTAGATAAGACCCTTCTTCCTCGGCTGGGATTGTTTACAACCGCTTTTGGGATCGTTTGAAGCTGCATTTAAACTGCCTTTTGGAAGTTCAAAATCGGGGCACCATATCAGTCCATTATATGGAGAAAAATGTTGAAATGTTTTCCTCAAAAAAACAATTTCTTTACAACTGAAGAAAGAAAGACATAAACATCTTGGATGATAAGGGGGCGAGTACATTATATGTGAATCTTTGTTTTGGAAGTGCAGTTCTCCTTTAAGATCAAGATGCCCATTTATATTTTCCATGTTTATTCTTGACCAGCGTTATACACTATACTTTATTTATAATGCATCATTTTAACATATTAAAAAAAAAAAAAAAAAAAAAAAAAAAAAAAGTAGAAAGTACACTACTTCCTAACCAAATTTCAAAGAAGCTAAAATTAAAAAATAAATAAATAAATAAATAAATAAATAAATAGCATGACAGCCGTTTTCATTTACCCCATACTTTAATGTAAAGAATTCAGGTTAATGTAATACACTTTAATGGTTTAGCATTTAAAGAAATACTTTGCTACACAATCATAAACACATTTACATGTCTGCTCTAACATGATCAGATCAACATCCCTGTACATGCTGCTCAATGTTAGACTACACTTAGAACATTCTTCATAGACAATGCAAGAAACAAGACAAACATAAAATTAATATCCCAATTACATCTTAGAAGCTGTAATCAAAGGGTCTTAAGAATGTCAGTCAACTCTGGACAACTTTACAGCAACAAGCCTGCTGTTCACTCACACAAACACACACAAACTTATGAGCAGATGTTCATTTGTTGGGATTCCTCAGTGACTTGGTAAAGTAAAAGATGAATTCAACCAAAATGACTGAATTTGGAGGCATGAATCATCCTTTATGCAAACTCTCTCACATACACACATATTGCACATGATCCACTCAAAGCCACACACACACACACACACACAGTAAAACAATTTTACTCACACTACCTCGTTCACAAAAACCTCGTTCTTTAAAGTAAAAATGAATTGAATAAAAAGGCATTGGATCTTGGCATTTTGATCATGCATTGTCCAAACCTCATGAATTGCACTTAATTGGGAGAATTTGAGGGCTTATGTCAAAATCCCAACAAAAACAAGAATTCTTTGAAACTGAATTTAAGTGGTTGATAATTGTAGCACAGTTTCTTTCAAGCATGCCTTACACACAAGCACGCCTCCAAATACATATAAAAGAGACACACACACACACACACAAACCAATCACCCAAGACTCCCCCCTCTGAAAAACTGGTGCATTGGGATACAAGTGTGAAAAAAGGTGCTCACAATAGTAAATGTAGATCATAGATGGATATATATATATATATATATAAAAGAAAGCATATCTCATGATGTTCTTGGAGAAGCTGCAAGCAACGACAGCAAGTTAAAGCAAAGGGTGACAGCTTCAGTCCCAGCCATTATCCTTAATCATGTGAGATAATTCAATAATAAACTTCCCCTCCTTATACTTCTGACTTAACTCGAATGCCTGCTCCTGTAGAGGAAAGGAGAAAGGGAAAAAATTAAACTGTGATCGGACTGCAGGGTAATGATGTAAATAAAGCCATAAAAACAAACCATGCGTACATATTTCCAGCCCAGTGTGGTGTGGCAATTTTCGCAGTAAATATCAGCCACAGCATGAAGACCGGTCAGCAGCAGCCTTTCTTCTGCTGGGCCACAACCCACGTTCACCCTAAAATCATAAAATGACAGTTAAACCAACTAATTCTTCCATCACAATTTAATTCAAGCTCTGAGATTTTTTCCAGAAGTGATACTCACACAGAATTGAACAGGTAGGCACGTCCTTGACTGCCTTGAAACGACTGAAAACAGACAGACATGTGAGTCTTTAATGCGAACAGCATCACAATTCACAGATCCAGCTGTAAATGTGCCACAAAAGAACTCTCACCTTAGAAATTAGGTCATCGTGGTTGGCCAGGTGTGCACGGCAGTGGACGCAGCTGTAGCGGCGGTGACAGGAGTCCAGATAGGCCTGGAAAGTTTTGGCCTTGGTCTGCTTCACCATGTCTTTGAAGAACACACACAAACAAAAACAGTGTCAGATCATATCTGCAAGGATAACATGCCTACTCATGTCTAAATATGACCATGAAAACTTGAGGGAAAGGCTACAAAGCAGCTTTGAAGGCCAAAACAGCTCTTAGCGGGGTTGCCAAATGCGTAGTTAGAAAGCATGGCATTGACATCATCAGCTATTAATGTTGCGATTTTCAAAGCAGACTAAATGCTTTGAGATTTTATGCATGCTGGACGTGACATTTGCGGCAATCTTTTCATGCGTTTTAATGTCACTGCAAATCTTGTATCCTGTTTTAGAGATATAACAGGAAAAAAGGAAACATCCACATGACCTACTTTGCTTGGCTACCCACACTGTAGTTACCCCATATATGGCATGCCAGGCACGAGGGTAAACAGAGGTGAGAGGTAATGAATAACTATGGCATGCTGCAATAAATAACAACTTTGCTGGGTTATGAAAGACTTGAAAAGTTACTCAATTTCCGCAGACATGCTCACGATTCTAGTTTCGGTTCATACGGTCTATAATGTTAGAGCATGGACCACAATGCAGCTGGAAAATCATAAACGAATCGTTCGTATGAATCGGTGCTTTCAACGATTCGGTTGAACCGGTGTACAAAACCGATTCGTGATTTGGAGTATTGAGGATTTGACTGATGGGAGCAAAAAAATAAAATGTATAAATAGCAAATAATGTTACAAATCTTACTGTAAACTAGTTTACTTCACTGTATGTTAATTTTAGCAACAAATAAACGTGATGACATTGTATTATAGCGTGCTAAAGATTCTTCAGCCAAGATATGCAAATTCATTTTAATATTATTTAAAAGTATATAATAACTAATAACTAATAATAACAACATCCTTAGTATGCCAAATAAACAAATTTAAAAACGTTAAGTTAATGTCACAGCTTAAAATAACCGCCAAACCTTTTTCTAAAATGAACTGTTCAAAAGAACCGATTCGTGGAATTGAATCATTTCCCCCTTCATTACTAGAGAATAGCACTAACAAACGCGGCTAGTTGCACGTATGCCAGTCACCTAAAAAAATCATGTTTTGAACTAACACTCTTATTACACATACAAGTAACCATTTCACCATAGTATAAAGAGTCTAAAACCATGAGTAGAGCCGTTTTACATTAGAACTGCTTCTAGCCTTCTCGCTCCATTTGACATGCTAACGTACGTATTAATGAAAATGGACTCACCTGTAATATAAAATATGATTTCTTCAAGACAAACGCTGCTCGCGGTATTGTCGCCAGAAGAAAAGCGTGCTCAACTCAACGACATGAAGCCTGAGCGTTCACTAATCGAGCGCACTCAACCAAACAAACGAGCGGCACGCTGCGCTTTTCCTACAATTCCCTCCTTTGTGTCCCTCCTGTCGACCCGTTCTAATGCCCAAACCGTGTGATATCAACCGAAAGCTTCGTAATTTCCAAATTTCAAACAAGCCACGGCGCTCGATATGTCGCCACCGAATATAATCCGTAGATTTGTTTACTGTATTTCGTGAGGAAGTTTCTTATACGTCATGTGTCGCAAAACAAACCGCAGCTGACCAATCAGGGACCAGACGGAGACGTCTGGAATATAGGTCAGCCAATCAGAGGCGCTCTTCCCGTGCGTTTGAAGTCACCTGAACTTTACAGTTGCGTTAAAACGTAACAGCGAGCAAAAATAACAAAGCCCTCGTGTTCTGATTATCTTCGTCTTATCGTTTCTTTAGAAGTGGAGGGTGTGTGTCCTCTGGTTGTTTGCATTTTAGTTAAGTCACGCAAGCGGCTTGAAAATTAACTATAAAATGAAAGCCGGTTTGGTTCTGTAAGACATCAAATGTTACACTAAAAGACGATGTATTTTTGTATCTAAAGAAGATTCAGGGTTTGATGTCAACTGGTTCCCTGTTGAGTACAGCTGATGGACTTTGCGCGGCCTCTCAAAGTTGGATAATGTTTGTTTGCAAACATAAGTAGGGAGGCGCTAAACTGACACTGACTGACTGAAAACTACAACAAACACAAAATGAACATGGTGGGATAATAACGTAGGGAGCAAAGAAAACAATCCACTTGTGAATTATATGAATTCTGTTTATTTTCTAGGTGTGTTCATACAAAATGTCCCATGCCATAACCCAAGTTTCATGTGAATACTATGCCAGTGCTGATAAGGTAACAATGGTATTGATATAAACTTGGCTGTATGTTTAAAGTCAAACAGCTTTTGTACAGCGTGTTTGACTAGACAAGGCTGAAGTACATTGTGTGTTTTTGTTTGATCATGTGTCTTGCTTGTGCCTTCTTATATAGTTTGACAAAAGGGTGGGATAATCAGACATGACGCCTGTTGCCCCTGCAGCAAACGCAGCCTCAATATCCTGTTCTTCATTACACACAAAGAGATGAATCTAAAGAGAGAAGGAGAAAGGAAGAAAATTTTGTTTTTAGTTTTGAAGCATGTAGGTACACACAATCTGTTTTCTAAAGGAAGTTGACCCAAAAATGAAGATTTGCTGAACATTTACTCACTCTCAGCGCATCCAAGATGATGTATATGCAGTTTGTTTCTTCGTCGGAATAGATTTGGAGAAATTTAGCACTAGCTCACCAATGGATCCTCTGCAGTGAATGGGTGCCGTCAGAATAACAGCTGATAAAAACATTACATTAACCTATATGATTCCAGTCCATCAGTTAAAGTTTGGTGAAGTGAGAAGCTGCTTGTTTGTAAGAAACAGATTCATCACTAAGGTGACATATCTGTTTGTTTTCCTTTATAAACAGTTCTTGATCTGTGCATATTTCTCTCTTGATTTAAACACAACGGCCTTTTCACTGAACAAAGAAATAATGGACAGAAGACTCAAATTTTAGCAAGATGCAACAGCTTCTAAATAATGGATTTGTTTCTTACACAGCTTTTTGGTACACAAGACGTTAACTGATAGACTGGAGTTGTGTGGATTATTTGTGGATTATTGTGCTGTTTTTATCAGCTGCTTGGCTGACGGCACCCATTCACTGGTGATGCTCCAAATTTGTTCTGATGAAAAAACAAAAGCTACAGTTTGGATGACCTGAGAGTGAGTACATTTTCAGCAAATGTAATTTTTGGGTGAACTATTCCTTTAAAGCATTACTTCATTTTCCGAATAAAAAATTTCTGATAATTTACTCACCCCCATTAAGTTTTTTGAGGAAAACATTCCAGGATTTTTTCTCCATATAGTTGACTTCAATGGTGGCCAATGGTTGGTGGCATTTGTGGTTAAAAAGTATAGATTTTGTTTTTTGTTTTTTTAGAAAATGACCTGTTTCGCTAGATAGGGCTTTATTTCTTGGCTGAAGCTGCACTGAAACTGCAGTTTGGACTTTCAACCCATTGATCCCCATTGAAGTCCACTATGTGGAGAAAGATCCTGGAATGTTTTCCTCAAAAAACCTTAATTTATTTATGACTGAAGAAAGAAAGACATGAACATCTTGGATGACATGTGGGTGAGTAAATTATCAGGAAATGTTTATTCTGGAAGTAAACTAATCCTTTAATAACACAAAAACCTGATACAGCATGGCCACAGACCTGAATTCCTCGGTCTATGAGGTGCTTGAACATTCCTTTTCTCAAAGTTATCCTGACAGAGAAAGATGTAAAATGCAGAAAACCATTTCAATAAAATGTTAAAAGGTTAAACAAAAGGATAGTATCATATAAAATAAGTTACCTTTGAATTAAAGAGGTCACCAGACTGCTTCTCATAATCCACATTTCAGGTATGTATTCTCTGTAGGAAAGAGATTAGTGAAAATGCATTTGAGTGATTTCCATGCACACAACATAGGATGGAAATATTTGGTGTGTACAGACCTGTTTATGATTTGTGGCATGTAGAACTGGAGGAAACTCTCTCCGAGGGGAACAAATGGCAAAAGGCCGGTGTAGTAAAGCAGGAGCAGCTGTAAACCCCGCTTTACACTGAACATGTAGGGCATGGAGGAGTTCTGCATTTGACAAAATAAAGGAGACAGAGCTAAAGATGTGAGAAAAAGAAAAGTATGTGGGCGATTTATTATTGAAACAAAACAGGTATAGTGGGATAAATGCAAACGCACTGTTTTGCGACAATTTTTCATGATGGTGGAGTCAACGGAGGCCCAAACTGATGTGCCCTCTCTGTTGTATTTCTTCACAAGATCAGAAATCTAAAAAAGATAGTACATATAGCATTATTGAGGATAAAAGAACAAAGAGGGAGGCTTTGAAGGTTTTTAAGTAAACACTGAGTATGATGATCACTCTCTTGCCTTCTCAATCAGCACCCTGTTATTCTCTTTGACTTCGATGTTTACAGCTGTGTGTGGAAATTTGCGGAAAACATCCTCTAATAATGCAAATTTTCTATCTGAGCCAGTGCTGAAGTGGCCTGTGCAAAAGGATTTAAAACATGTAGAATCATTATGCAGTAATAAAGATGTCAATATGTGCAGTTTCACTGGTAAAAACACACACCTGCTTTAAAGGTCACCTCGAGTGTCTCTTTATAAGGTGGCAACTCCTGAAAAAAAATATTGAAGACATTCATTATTAACCAAAACCTGTGGTTTATAAACATTAGCATTCAAAAGTTTTCAGTCTGTAATATTTTTTTAACGTTTTCAAAAGAAGTCTGCATTTATTTGACCAAAATACAGTGAAACAATAATATTGTTAAATGTTATTTTAAATAACTGTTTTATTTGAATGTATTTTAAAATGTCATTTATTTCTGTGATGCCCTATTGAAAAAGAATATACTAAAATGCATTTGAAATCCTTAGTATACAAATATGTTTACATATTATGTACTTGATAAAAATGCTCTGCAATTGTACTTTTACTATACTGATATATTTAAAGCTAAATTGGAACAACTAATTTTGCATTTTAATTTTGCGGAAGTAGTGCTGAAGTCCAACTAAAGGTATATTTAAGTATATTTGATTGTGCTAAAGTGGCATATTGCAAGTATATTTAGGTGCACTTTAAATATTTTGCATTTGAAGACGATAGTATTTAAACTATATATATACAATCCTCATAAACAGTGACATTAAAACACATTTTAGGCTTAATATTAAGAAATGTGCATTGTGCTCAAGTAGTACTTCATATTAAGTTTAATTACAGTTTTTATAGCAGTAAGTTTTAAGCAATACGTCAGTGAATATGTTAATAGACCTGAACTATACGTAGTATAAAATAAATGTATTTTAAATCTATTACTGAATTTTCAGCATCATTACTCCAGTCTTCAGCGTCACATGATGAAGATCCTTCAGAAATCATACTGATATGCTGATTTGCTGCTCAAGAACTATTGCTTATTATTATCAATGTTGAAAACAGTCGTGCTGCTTCATATTTTATGTGAAAACCATGATTAATTGTTTTCTTTGATAAATAGTAAGTAGTTAAGTAAAAACAGAAAACATTTGGAACGCATTGTAGCAGAATAAAAGTATTATTTCTTTCAAAAATAAATAAATCTGACTGCAAAGTGTGTAGGTCCACATGGAAACTGTATAATTTTGTTTGTTGTGCATTTTTTTATAACCCTAAAAATATAATTCAATAACTGTTGGTAATAGAGCAGGTAGAGCTGCGCAGTATATCAGGACAGTATGTTAACCTTGACCCCTGACCTCCAGGTTTAAGGAGGAAATGTTGACATCCTGCCCAGTCTGTCGCAGGAGGTTCTCATCATGTGACACGACCACATGACCATCTTTAGTCAAGTGACAGTCGATTTCCAGCATCTCTGTGCCCACTTCAACAGCACTGAAAGGAAAAGGTATTTTGGAGAGATGGGGTAGTTGTTTTCAGTGAATAAATGTCATGTGCTTTCTTATGTATTACTTTAAATGACTTGAAATATAATTAATGAGTAGTATGAACCATTTTAATTATACTATTATGATGTTTTTTTTTTGTAATTGTGAACAATTTTGCTCATTCACTTTCATTAATTAAAGGGTTAGTTCACCCAAAAATGAAAATTCTGTCATCAGTTACTCACCTTAATGTCACTCCAAACCCGTAAGACCATTGTTAATCTTCAAAAAACAAATTAAGATTTTTTTTTATGAAATCTGAGAGCTTTCTTTCCCTCTGTAGCAGAGGTGGGGAACGTTGATCCTGGAGGTCCGGTGTCCCGGCAGAGTTTAGCTCCAACCCTAATCAAACACACCTGAACAAGCTAATCAAGGTATTCAGGATACAGGTTGTTTTTTTGCTTTTTTTCAGGGTTGGAGCAAAACTCTGCAGGGACACCAGCCCTCCAGGATCAAGGTTCCCCACCCTTGCTCCCTTATAGACAGCAAGGGAACTACCACGTTCAAGAAAAATAAGGATCTTGTTAAAACAGTCCATGTGACATCAGTGGTTCAATACTTTCTGTGTGCAAAGAAAACAAAAAGTCTTCTGAACAAAGTGTTTGTTTTTTGTTTTTGCGCACAAAAAGTATTCTCGAAGCTTTATATAATTACGGTTGAACAACTGATGTCACATAAACTACTTTAACGATGTCCTTACTACCTTTCTTGGTCATGAAAATATCTTAATTTGTGTTCTGAAGATGAACAAAGGTCTTATGGGGTTGGAACAACATGAGGGTGAGGGTGGCCAAATTCACAGTTTGTATAATATATGTATGTATTCAGATTGAAATGATTGAAACAACATCAGGGTGTGTTACTTTTAGGGAGATATATTCCCCTAAAAGGACCGTGAAAACAAAATTGTGATTAGATGGACTGCCCAGTCATACAAATTTATAAGCTGATACTGATGTACTGTTTATGCTCAAAGACATAGGTTCTACAGAACTGATCTGAGACTCACTGTGTAAAGGCCTCCATAGTGTTCTCAATCCTTTCACCACAGCCTGAAGACAGAGAGCAAAAGGTCAGGAAATGTGGACCAACTCTCATAGACACACAAACATAAAAATTCCTCAAACAGTTAATCACTCACTCAGTCACATATTAACTAGCTTTATATACAAACACCACGGGGAAAACATTCACACATGCCATACAAACACAGATTTGTTCATTGCTGTTCATTGACAGTTTTATGGAATAGTCACAGGATTTCCTTATATAATAGATTGCTAAACATATACATTTAATTTAATAGCATAATCTATTGTAAATCATAATGTTCAATAACTTCAAATGTTGTATGATAGCTCTATCACTTAAAAAGACTTTGGTTGTGACCTGCACAGAGCAGTGCAGATGATGATTTCATTATGATTTAATATTAATCCTCATCATTATTACAATTAATTAGGTTTAATGTGTTTTTAATTTTTTAAAGGCGTGAAGCCCAATCCCCAGACATGAGCTGGTTATTGACTCAGATCAGATACAGTACCTCCCCTATGAGAGATGTGGGTGCAGTGGAAAGCTGTCCGCTTCTTCTTGTGCAGAATATGAGGGTTCTTCAGAAAGTACAGTGACGTGAGAGCGTAGCCCCCTACTGCTGGGAGCAGGTAGTACAGGCAGCCTGCCATAATGCCCACTACAAGGGGCTCTGAGATCAGCAGGTGAATGCAGAAACAGAAATCGTATCTTTGAAAAAAAAATTACATTTTAATATTACGTACTATTTTCTTTTAATTTTATACAATAATAACGTAACATTAAATAAACTGTAAAAACGTATTATATATACATAGGCAAAGGAGAGGTGTAATAAAAATATGTATTTTGAATTTTAATATTGTGAAATATTTCTGTTAATATAACATACGAATGTTAATATTATATAATAATAAAATTAAATACATTGTAAAAAAGTATTATATGTGCATATTAAAGGAAAAGTGCAATATCTATCTATCTAAACACATATAAAATTAAGTAAATACAATAAAGATTATTAGAGTATGTTTTAAAAATATACTACTTAAGTCTTTATACTTTTAATTCAGTGTGTTTCTTGATGTTTCTTTATTTGTAAAAAAAATAAATAAATAAATAAATAAAGTAAATAACATAAAATAAAGATTACTGGAGTATGTTTTACAAAAAATACAATTTCAGTCTGTATACTTTCATGTTTATACTTTCAGTCTCTATACTTTCATGTAAAATTTCATGATTAATTCAAGGTGTTGCTTGACGTTACTTTATTTCATGGGCTTCGGAACCACTGAATGTGTGTGGGACAGGACTCACCCACTTTTGAAGACCCACCCATTTTTACTGTCTATAATTCAGCGAATATGTCTGTGCACTTTTTAGAGCGCCATCAGTCAAATCCACTCCACATGACGAATGCCCTGATAGATTAAACTCCATGCTCACGCGTATGAACAGGCAGCATCTGGGGTGAAGGTGTGGACGGAGCGGGCGCATCAGGCACAGTCATCAAACATATTTCAAAGGAAGCGGCCCCACGGGCCCTAACCGCATCACTATCTTTACTGGGTGCGTTTAGGGAATATTTGCATTTATTTACGTGCGATTTGATTAGCTACTGGTGGACTGTCATGATTGTGGCTAATACAGGATACTACTGAATGATGCTCATCAGAGGGGATTTAGAAGTGGGCACACGCAAAGCCGACTGATAAAGAAGTGGGTATACGCCGTATACTTGGGTATAAACCTGCATTACATGTTAATTAACCTATATTCTGTGTTTTCACTAGTTACTGGCGCCTGCTGAAATCCCGAAACACAGCAAAGTAAACAAAGCATCTGAACGTATCTGGTGCTCAGATACACCTAACCCTACCCGATACTTTATTCAGACTTCTCAATTATTTCCTTCATTTGTATTTTTATTAAAAACAAATGCCTTTCCGATGTAAAATGAGATGTAAGAAAACAGAACGATTTCGGAAATAGGTGGACTCGAACTCGGGTCGTTTGCGTCGGAAAACAGTAATTACACGCTTTACCAACTGCACCACTGGAAAAATGTCTTGATGTTCGTTTTTTGTACTGTTGTGACGGTAGTAACCCCTGCAAACAAGGCGGCCTATTCCGTTAATTAAAAGGCACCAGACTACAGACAATGGCATATACTCCAGTAATTTTTAGGGGAGGAACCACCCACATTTATTTTGCTTCCGACGGCCATGCTTTATTTGTATTTTTGTGAAAACAATAAATAAGTAAATTAAATTAATTAAATAAAGTAAAATAAAGATTACTGGAGTATGTTTTACAAAAATATACTATTTCATTCTTTATACTTAATAAAATCATGTTTAATTCAATGTGTTCCTTGATGTTTCTTTATTTGTATTTTTGTAAACAAAAAATAAATAAAAATAGATAAAATAAAATAAAGATTACAAGACTGTTTTACAAAAATATACTATTTTAGTCTTTCTACTTCAAAATTTCATGTAAATTCAATGTTTTTCTTCATGTTTCTTTATCTGTATTTTTGTAAAATAAATCAATAAAAATAAATAAAATAAAATTTAAGTATGTTTTACAAAAACACACTATTTCAGTCTTTCTACTTTAAAATTTCATGTTTAATTCAGTGTGTTCCTTGATGTTTCTTAATTTGTATTTTTGTAAAAAAAAAAATGAAGTAAATAAAGATTATTAAAGTACGTTTAACAAAAAAAATATACAAATTCAGTCTTTCTACTTCAAAATTCAAGGTGTTTCTTGACGTTACTTTATTTGTATATTTGTGAAAATAAATAAATTAATTAAATTAAACTAAATAAAGATTATTGGAGTATGTTTTACAAGAAATATACTATTTAAGTCTTTATACTTCAAAATTTCATGTTTAATTCAATGTGTTTCCTGACGTTTCTTTATTTGTATTTTTGTAAAAACCAAATGTATATCTATCTCTCTATCTTACATGATAGATCTAATAATAATTTATCTAACAATAATCACCAAAAACAACTTACCGGATATCCTGGAGTATCAGATCCAAGTACTATCACCACAGCAACTTCGCCAAGCACCTGTCTTCAAAGCTGATGTCACTATGATTTTCCTTATGTTTTTCCTTACCTTCCCTAGTTTACGACAGTCTCTCAGCCACTCCCTTTTCTGCCCTCACTCCTTCGCCTATCACATTACTTAGCAAGAAATGTTGCCTAATGAGCCAAGCAAAACAAGATAGCCGTGTAAGAGGTCCACCTTTCCCTTCATTCCTACTATTCAATGCAGCCACACAAGAGCAAGACCAAAATAACGAAAGCTTTCTCTCTTAGGCGTGCGTTCTCACTTATCAGTCAGTCATTGGTAGTTGCATTCTCTGCAACTCCAAATTCCACCTCCTTTTTTTTGAGTGTCAGTGGTGTATGAATGTTTTGGAATGCAGTTTGCTTTATTTATTTTGTTATGCATGTGATAAGTGCAGGTAGGAGGCCTTATCATATATCATTCTGATTGGATGCCATGTAGAGAACATATATAATACATATTCTCACTAGGGTAAATTAGGCAAGAAGGGAGAACCAACAGGATCGTATAGACAGCACAAGGGGCTTTTGTTGTTTCTTTGTCATTGCAACAGTTGGTAGTAGGTAGCGGAGGACATGAGTTGATATTTGGCCAGTATTCAGGTTTTCACACATTTGAGTGCTTAACAAAGGCTTACGGTGGGATAAATGCGAAGTCACAGTAATGCACACACAACCAGTGTACACACTGTTAGTTCTGCCTGTCAGCAGAACATTTTTGTGTTCTATTGTTCTGGTTTTGTATAGAATTGCTGAGTGAACAAACAAAGGGAGGCAGAGACAGATGGGAAGTGAGGCTGAGAGAGATACTAATAATCCATACCTAATGTGTACAGTCTTGGCAAGTGTGTTTCATGAAAAGCTTTGATTCACCTCAGTTTCATGCATCAAAAATTGCAGTGAATCAATGTATTAATTACAGAATTTTAGTCACTTTTTTTGTTCGAAACAGCCGTGTTAAACAAGAATGCAAGCACACCCACAACCTAAAGTGCTCAGTCTGTCTTCAAGAGCAGAATGCCTCACAGCAGAATTCTCAACCCATGCTGAAACATGTTGGCGAAGCAGAGGAGTGGTCCAACTGGACAGGCAACTTGGCTGATTTAAGAGGAGAGGAAAGGTAAAGTAGTTCCCAGAAAACAGGGAGCGGAATTTGGAGGAAAATATTAGTCCGTGTATTAGCCATACAGTAATTAAACGTTAACTTCCATTAACGTTTACCTTTGCTCGGTTTAAACTCGCACATCCCTGCTTTACTTTTTCATCGCCAAGGGGAGATCAAGTAGATTTTCAATGCCACAGTGCCACTCCCTTCACACGAAATCAGATAACAACTCCCATCTTCAAAAACTACACCAGGGAATATGACTAAAGGGAAAGATTACTGTGGCTGTCAGATTGAAACTTATTCACAATGCACAGGTATTACGCTTATGTATTGTGAAACTGAAACAAGCCCTTTAACTAGACGGAAACAAAGACATAATTATCTATCAAACAAATTATTCATTAAGTAAAAGAAAGGATAATTGGATTTTAATTTTAATTGGAGTGCCAATTAAAAAAACATAATCAAGCACAAATAAAAATCGAATTACTTTTATTGTAAGTGCACAAGCAGCCTTTTTATTACATTTGTCATATGCATAATTATGCTTTAAACAAAACATAAATCTAAAATACCTGTAATACTTATTATTAATTTGATCATTTAAAAACTTCTCAAAAAAAAAAAATCTCAATGTTAATACATAGGAAAACGATTACTTGTTTTTATTATTTACACTACCAGTCAAAGGTTTTTGAACACTAGGATTTTAAATGTTTTTTAAACCAATGTTTTTCACAATCCTTCAAAAATCATTGACATTCTGATTTGCAGCTCAAAAAAACATCTATTATTATGTTGAAAACATCTGGGTAGATTTTTTTCAGAAGAGCAGCATTTATCTAAAATAGAAATCTTTTGTAACATTATAAATGTCTTTATCATCAGTTTTGATAAATTTAAAGCATCCAAACAAATTTAGACCTGACTCCAAGCTTTTGAATGATACAGTGTATAATGTTACAAAAGGTTTTTTAATTCAGATGAATACTGATTTTTGGATCTTTCTATTCATCAAAGAATCCTGAAAAAATGTACTCAACTGTTTTAAATATTGATAATAATAATAGATTCGTGAATAGCAAATCAGCATATTACAATGATTTTTGAAGGATCATGTGGCACTGAAGACCGGAGTAACGATGCTAAAAATTTAGCTTTGATCACAGGAATAAATTACATTTTAAAATACATTCAAATAGAAAACAGTTATTTCAGACAATAAAAATTTCACAATATTACTGCTCTTGCCCTAATTTGGATCAAATAAACACAGGCTTGGTGAGCAGAAGAGACTTCTTTAAAAACATTAAAAATCTTAAAAACTTTTGACTGGTAGTATATATAAGATATATGTTGTACATTATATTTTTGTGTTTGCTGAAAAAAATAAAAGTTTAATTCTAATCATCTTTCCACTTTTGGGGACAATTCTGGAAAATTTTAACTCGGCTTTTGCCTAAAAATGACTACATTTCTTGCTTAAATTAACCCAAAATAAGTTAATTATTTTAAGTTAAATAAGTATTAATAAGTTGAATAAATATTAATTAATTCTAAAAAAATGTATTTCTTATTAATGAATGTTCATCTTTTGATTATTGCTGATACATAGCAATTATGTGCCTCATTTTTAATTTACAACCTATTTTGTGTTAATTTTAAATAAAACTACTCAGAAGGTTGGGTCAAACAATTAACCTAACCGCTGAGTTTATCCATATTTCACCTAGCATTTTTAGACTGTAAAAAAATCAGTCAAGCTGAACAAAAAAAAAACAAAAAAAACACACAAGACAAAGACTTACAGTATCAGGAATTTTATTTAATATATGTATATAATTCTGTTTTTGTTAATTGTTTAATTTATTATACCCATAGCATATACATAGACTATAACCATCCATAGCTCATTTCTCTCGACAGTCTACCCATATCGTTTAATCGTCTTTTAAAATAATTCCTTATAAGATTTAGGGAAAAAATAGACTTCAGAAAGAGTGAACAGCCAATTATTTTTCACACCCAAAGCGAACAAAATGAAAGAAATGCAAAACATACTTTAAAAAGGACAAAAGTTTTTAAATCCCTTTTCAGTTTTCAAAATAAAAAAGAAAGACCTCACCAATATAACACCAGCAATAATCATAATAACAGCCATTAAAAGGACATTATGATATCTGCCTCCTTTGCAGGCTTTTGAAATCATATACTGTATGCGTGCAGGTTTATATGTGAGAAATACATCCTTAAATGTGTATGTGTGTGTGTGTATGCGTGTGTGTAAGAAGACTGCTGACAGTCCCCATGGTCCCATTCACAATAAGCATGTCATTGCCATTGACAGTACAGTAATATAAATAATCTTTTTCTTGGTAATGAGTTGTTTCCCTCAGATCACAGAGCGGGATGATCTCCCCTCCTCATGAGGAAGCAGAGAAGAGCAGCTTCTGGTTGGAAAGGACAGACGCACAGACACGGACACGGACACGGGACGCGACCAACCGTCATTGCCTGTTACGCTTCACCCTAACAAGCGGGGGATTAACAAAACGAAAACAAGGAAACTTTTCTCACAGGAATAGATTAAATTGCACTAAAAACTGAAAACGTTTGGTCATGAGACACAAAGTGCAGGTGCACCGATTGAGAAATGTCACGTGATTGACGTGCGGGCTGAATTTCCTCTGCAGTTGGGGCTCGTCTCAATGGGGTTTTACACAGGGAGGGGGGGGGTATTCATTTATGCAAATCACACCCTGTATTTACGCAAAACAGCTACACAATGTGCCATTTTAACTCTTCCCACTCGAACATGCTTTCCTCATCCATGATTGGCCAGAAGCAATGACGGTTTTGTTAAAAACGGCATCCGAAGATGACGACACTCACCGAAAACGTATAATATAAAGGCAGGTAGTTACGACTAAGATGCGATGCATGCAGAATACGTCTAGATAAACACAAGGTGAGCCAATCACAGGCAGGAGAGGCATGAGGTCAGCAAGCCCTGTGGAAAAGCCCTTTGAAAAGTTCTGACATCACAGGGAGGGAATGAGAAAAAATGTGCTATGGCTCTGAAAGTGTTAAGCTTGGCTATGATTCCTCAATCACTCCGTGAAGCAAAACAAAACGAGAGAAGAAGGATGATGTGAAAGGAAGAGGAAGGGACCGACATCTGCAAGCAACAAAGGCAGAACGTAGGGAACTATGTGTGACTTATCAGAAAGGAATCATGGCAACAGTAACCATGGACATGGTAACCAATGACAACTATTGTTATTCACAAAGAAATCAGTATCAACCCCCCTAAAAAAAAAAAAAAAAAAATGCAGGAGAACGCACAATGAAGGTCTGCACGCCACAGAATCTCCTGTAAATGAACAGATGGGCGAGAGGAGGAGAAAGAGGGAAAGGAAGCCAAAAAAGAAAAATGATACTGATGGATTAATTTTCCCAAAAACATTGGCAAGAAATAGTCTCAGTTCTCAACAGTAGAACGTGATATTTTACAGCAGATGATACTATTCCATCTCGCCCTCTTTCCTCCGTTCATCCTGCCTGTCGGCTGTTTCTCTTTTATTCTCAAGAACCAAAACAAGACCCCTTTCTCCTCGCGATAGAAAACAAAAATCCAAGCTCATTACATGTAACATCATTTGTCTCTGAATGAATTAAAAAAAGAAACACAAGCAATGACTTTATATCTCAAAAGATATTCAAATATAAATTCCCAACATTACAAAACACGATTTGTAACTGATCGTAACGTTCAAATTACAGTGTACAAACAGATCGCCGACTTACAATACTCTAACGAAACTCAAAACCACTTATATACACACACACACACCGGTCAGTGCCCACCGTAGAGATTCTCTTTCTCCCTCCATCTCTGTGGAATGAAAAAAAAAACCCAGAACACAGACCAGAGAGACACCCTAGAGAGAGACATAAAGAGAAAGA
>JAHKKF010537621.1:27778-43393 GCA_019740295.1 Labeo calbasu
TTGTTTGAGAGAGCAGGAGCTGTGTGCGGTATGCGATGAGAACAGTGAGTCTGACGGCCCCCGTTAATGGCGTTACGATAAGATGTTATAAGCCCAAACTAGCGCACAGCTTCCCAGCGAGAAAGAGAGATGGACAGATAAAACAAAGCTGAAGTTTTTAAATGTACATTTTCCACTTTTTATCTTGTTTTTATCTTGTTTTTTTTTTATGTATATATGTATGTATATGTTTTCGCAGGTTGTCTGGAGTTATCTTTATCTGAGACTCCACGCTGCTTGGTTATTCTCTGTGACGGCTGTGAAAAAAAAAAAAAAAAAAGATTACTGACTGTTAGTGGACATCAACAGGTTTGAGCTTGGAAATTCTTCAAACAAGAGTATGGATATACTCATTTTAATATAAGAATTGCTTTCATAAAAAAAAAGAAACATATAACCTTAGTAATTCTTAATATGTTAAAGTGATAGTTCACCCAAAAATAAAAATTCTGTCATTAATTACTCACTCTCATGCGGTTTCAAACCTGTAAGACCTTTGTTCATCTTCAAAACACAAATTAAGATATTTTTGATGAAGTCCAATAGCTTTCTGCATAGACAGTAACACGACTGATACGTTCAAGACCCAGAAAGGTAGTAAGGACATCAATAAAATAGTCTGTGTGACATCAGTGGTTCAACTGTAATTTTATAAAGCTATGAGAATATTTTTTGGGCGCAAAAAAAAAAACTCAAAATCATGACTTTATTCAACAATTTTTCTCCTCTGCGTCACCCTAGCGCCATTTTGTAGAGTATCACAATGCATATCCTCTGAACGTAAATAAAGCGTGGCGCATGCGTGTTTTACATGAACAGGACCACGTGCACGTGTTGTTTACCTGCAGAGGAAAGCACATGCATGCATCATTATACTCTCCAAAACGGTGAATTTTGATTTTGATTTTTGGGTGAACTATCCCTTTAATATACTGAACAGAAAAAAGCTGATTATTATAACGATAAATGTTCTATGTCAGTTTTCATTTTTGTGTTAGCTGAAAAATTATTGTTGCCGTCTATGCAGGGTCAGAAAGCTCTCGGATTTCATCAAAAATATCTTAATTTGTGTTCTGATGATGAACGAAGGTCTGACGGGTTTGGAACGACATGAGGGTGAGTAATTAATGACAATTTTCATTTTTCATTTATTATAAAGATAAATGTTGTATATCAGTTTTTATTTTTGTGCTAGTTGAAAAATTATTGTTGCATTGCTGTCTATGCAGGATCAGAAAGCTCTCGGATTTCTTTAAAAATATCTTAATCTGTGTTCTGAAGATGAAGGAAGGTCTTACGGGTTTGGAACACCATAATTTTTAAATATGTACCCAAAAAAAAGGAAAAAAGTTAAATAATTTACGCATGAACAGCAGTAGCTATCAAATCTCATCTGAACATGTAGATTAAAATGTATTATACAAGGTTTGACATAGTAGCTGAATGCTCACCAAACACGAACATGCACATGCACAAATAAATTTGAAAATAATTTAAATCTCTTAAGCAAATACAACGCATGGGTCGCATACACTATTTTAAAAGGGATAGTTCACCCAAAATTGAAAATTCAGAGGAGTGCACACGTATGTTTTGTGGTACAACTTTATTCAACAATTTCTTCTCCCCGACACATGCGTGTGCTTTCCTCTGATTGAAAACAAAGTTTCCTGACAGGAAAGAGAAGAAACTGATGAATAAAGTCATTGTTTTGTGTACAAAAACTATTCTTTTAGCTTTATAAAATTATAGTTGAACCACTGATGTCACATGGACCATTTTAACTATGTCCTTACTACCTTACTGGGCCTTGAACGTGTCAGTTGCGTTGCTGTCTATGCAGGGTCAGCTCTCAGATTTCATCAAAAATATCTTAATTTGTGTTCTGAAGATGAACAAAGGTCTTATGGTTTTGGAACGACATGAGGGTGAGAAATTAATGATTAATTTTCATGTTTGGTTGAACTATCCCTGTAATGTCTTTTTTCTCACTTTTTACAGCTTGATAACCCCTGGTCACCATATGACTTTTATGGAAAAAGGCAACTTAAATATCTTAATTTGTGTTTTGTGAAAGAAAGTCAGTTACACAACACTTGAGGTTGAGTAAAATTGTCATCAATTCATTTTTGGGTCTTTAATTGCTTCATACAACTTGTATCAGTCACTGCTCTTGACCTCTGTTATTTCTTTCTCACACGCCTTACACAAAAATACTACTTTATATAAATACATTAATATTAGTGAAATCTCACATGTGTAGATTTGCTCATTTGACATGCGCATGTGCTTTTGTACCTGTCCCTCTCAGGAGCCCTGGTAGTTGGCCTGGAAGCGTGCCGTCTCCTCAAAAATGAGCTCTTTCAGCTTCTCTTTAGGTAGGTCGTCCAGCTCCATGTTGAAAGTGAAGGGCTCCTCAGCCACCGGCTAAATTTGCAAGCAATGTGAAATGCTGTTAGGCTTAACTAACAGATATGGGATTGTACTATGTTCGACTTAAAGAGTGCGAGACAGAAATAATAGGGATGGAAAAGGGAACGAAACATACCTCATCAGAGGGGTCATAGTACTGCTCCAGGTAGGGGTGGGCCAGTGCTTCCTCCACGGTTATACGTTTGATGGGGTTAAAGGTTAACATGCGGTCCAATAAATCCAAGGCTGAAATGCAATGGCAGAAGTACATGAAGTTCCACATTTCTGTGTTAACTTTATGATTAGAAAAGGAACTTATGCACAACTACAGTGGCAATAGTCACAGAGAAAAAGCATACAAGGATGTCTTCCCTGCCAATGTTTCATTAAACATACTTGGACAATGCAGCCAGACCATCAAAAGACCATTTGTTGACACCCACATTTGTTCAGTACTCCCACACATATACACACACACACACACATACTTGAGACAGCTACTGCCAGACCCCTCTTACGCAATCTACATACCATTTCACTGAACATCCCAATGTGTGTGCTTACCTTTGTTGTCTGCTTTGGGGAACATCTTGCTCCATGGGACTTTCGGTTTCTGGGGTAGAGATTGGAGGTAGTTCCTGGCCTTCATGTTGATGATGCAGTTCAGATCATCTTGAGAGGGGGAGCCCAAAATACCTGGTTGATGGGAAGGAAAATGATCACAAAATAAACAATGGTCCTGCATTCCCATATGGGTTAAATAACAAACAATACGGTGGTTCTCAACAAAAAAGAAAAACATTGTTTCAATGATCTACTTGGGCTTTTGGGAAAGCAGCCCCGATGGGTCATAGCAGAAGAGAAAACAATGCTTAAGGAAATAATAAAATGTAACAAACCTTGTATTGTGCATAGTTAAGATAAAAAACAAATAAGATGATGAACTTTCTTTATTCTAAATACACTTCAAAAGTTCCAGTTTGCATCCATTTCAACTTCCATTCGATTTGCTTCTGCTTTACAAGCTTGCGAATCGATTCAATATTGATTATTTTGGATATATATCATGTACAGCACTAGCTGACTAACAACTTTACCGAATATGTTTTTTCTGAATGTGATGTGATATACATATTACAAGCTGTTATACTGACGTCTTTCCACAGCTGAAACACTGATTGAGCGATTACATGAGACTGGATATGGATTTTAGTAAGCTGTAGCTTTGGATGTTCATTCATGTTTATTTCGTGCGGACACTGATATTAAAGCAGAGGAGATGATCAGTTCATGTGTACTTTGCTTTGCTACAGCTATCGGTCACTCCACATTAAACAGTGCCAAAACGGCATTTATTGTTGAATATTGCAATAAAATGGACAGAATTTGAAATCTGAGACTTTGTTGCATATCAAAAGTAACAAAGCATAAAGCTTATTGCGATTTATGGAACGGGATGTGTGTGAAAACAGGCTAGACTAATTGTTTCTTGGGATTCAGAATCAATATAGCTTCATAATAATAAGAATTGATTAAAATCGAGAAATCTTGGGGAATAATCCAAAGTAAAAAGCATAATATGCATTCACTTGCAACAAAGGTAAATTATTTATATAATAATAATAATAATAATAATAATAATAATAATAAACTTCAATGTTTGATTAAGGACACTTTTACAATTCTATACGATCAACAATTTTGGTACTGGGTTACATTTTACTAAATACATAATAAAATATATGGTCAATAATTAATAATAACAAAAAAGCAAAATATACAAATATACACGGTTCAAAAGTTTGGGGTTGGTAAGGTTTTTTTTTTGTTAACAGAAGTCTCTTATGCTCACCAAGACTGCCTCTAGTTGATTAAAATAATAAATCTGTAATATTGTGAAATATTACAATTTAAAATAACAGTTTTCTGTATTTAATTCCTGTGATGGCAAAGCAGAATTTTCATCAGCTATTATTTCACTTTTCATTGTCACATTATCCTATAGATGTCATTTAATAATACGTGACATGATCTGGAAAAACCCATCGGATGTTGCGCTGGGACGTTTTCAGAAAATTCGAAAAATAGGTCGAATGTCATTTTTGCGTGTCAAAATTAGGTTTTCATTCATTATTCTATAACACCTTGTCTATCATCTCTGAAAATATCTTGGCAAATTTTAGCCATTTAGTGCAGAAAAATAGCAGAAATGTCTCTTTCTCTTATGTTCAGAACGCGCTGCAGAGGTGCTTTCACTTAACACCACAAAAACAGTTAACTTATCAAAATAAACCACGTAACATAATAAAGGTGTATAAATGCACATTCCCCGCCATGTGTAAACTACGGCACATAGTTTTTATTTATTAATTTATTTATTTTTTAATATTGTGAGATGGCGGACGGCAATAGAACAACACAGTCTGAAGTACTGCAGCTGCTCACTTAATCTTACTCATCTCAACCTGCTCAATCTTGGTGATGTCAGTGCCCCAACTGATTTTATAATGGACTATTTCACATCCACAGGTGAAGGATCGGATGAAGAAGTTACTAAAAAGGAGGAGTCCGATGACAGTCTGTTAGATGCACAGTGCGTGAACAGTAGCGCTGCGCTCACTTTTCTAAATGTAAACTACAAGGTGCTCGTGCAAACTAAACATACAAGAGGTGATCAAAAGTTCTGAGACTATGCCCGTGATACACAACAGAAAACTGTCCCCTTCAGGGTAATGTTAGTCTTAGTTTGTTTGTGTAACGACGCAGTAAAGTGCTCCTGACAGACAGCTCTCATTAAACGTCAAAACGTGAAAGTGAAAGCCGTCTCACTTTAAATCCGTTTTTCTCAAAATTCCATTCCTGAAAATCTATCAGCCAACTTAAGATAGATGTACCTTTTGTTATATTTAAGCTATGGACAAAATAAAAAACAGGTTTGGGAAGGGCTTCCATGTGTATCAAAACCTAAAAAAGGTAAAAATTCACCATGTGTTAGGTTTTCCTAGATCACATATCTACCTAATATGCTGATTCAGTGTACTTATTATTATCAATGTCCAAAACATTTGTGCTGCTTAATATGTTACTGGAAACCAGGGAAGTGGCTGATAATGGCACAGCATACTGTTCAGAAGC
This sequence comes from Labeo calbasu, assembly GCA_019740295.1. Taxonomy (NCBI): domain Eukaryota; kingdom Metazoa; phylum Chordata; class Actinopteri; order Cypriniformes; family Cyprinidae; genus Labeo; species Labeo calbasu. The sequence goes on from JAHKKF010537621.1 coordinate 33,365, forward strand.
TGATATTCCATTCTCTGCAGAGTATTTCCTGCCCTCACTGATACAGTGCGTCACTGTGTCATAATACAGGACTCTCTGTGCTACATGCAGTTGCTACATAAAAGTTTTTTCTTTTCTATATTATGCTTCAGAGATTGAAAACAATGGAAGATGAGTCAGAAAATGGGGAAATTCCATTAAGACATTAGGCACTTGTTCTTACCCAATATGTGGTTGAGCTGGTCCAGATAATGCTTTCCAGGAAAGATGGGTCTGTTGGACAACATCTCAGCCAGGATGCAACCCACAGACCAAATATCAATGGACTTGGTGTAGCCCTGAAAGATAGTAACATCCAAAACAAACATTAAAACATGCATTCAGTTAATGTGTTAAATGTTAACGATATACAAACACAGACATACCTTGGAGTTGAGCATGATCTCAGGAGCACGGTACCAGCGAGTAGCCACGTACTCTGTGAGGAATCCGGTGTGGTCATGTTCAGGGTCGGCTATCCGTGCCAGCCCAAAGTCACAGATCTATGGGTGAGGAAATATAATTATCCTCCACACAAGCCTCCAACATGCAATTTTGCTTTAAAAAGACCCTCATTTCTATATTTAGCTTCACTAGGATCACTGCCTTAAGATTAAACAAAGCACAAGAAGTACATTACTAAATTTGGTCCTGCGTTCCTCAAAATATCTGCACTGAAATAGATTGCTTACAAAATGATATTCACATTAGGTTTCATATTTACTTTTTAACATCAAGTTATCCATTTGAAGCTGCTGTGTTATTGTCAATGGTCTACTCAACGTTGCTTGTTATATTAACAAATAAAGTTTGGAGATTTGTGACCCTGGTCCACAAAACCAGTCATAAGGATGAGTTTTTTAAAATTGAGATTTATTCATCATCTGAAAGCTGAATAAATAAGCTTTCCATTTATGGTTTGAAAAAAAAAAAAAAAAGAAGAAAAACAAAATATTGAGCAAAATCTCCTTTAGAGTTGTCCAAATGAAGTTCTTAGCAATGCATATTAATAATCAAAAATGAAGTTTTGATATATTTACGGTAGGAACTTGAACTTCGATATGATCTTTACTTAATATCCTAATGATTTTTAGCATAAACGAAAAATAGATAATTTCAACCCATACAATGTATTGTTGGCTACTGCTACAAATATGCCTGTGCTACGTAAGACTGGTTTTGTGGTCCAGGGTCACATTCATTCTTTAGGAAAATCTGTGTGGATTTTCTGACCTTGAGGTCACAGGTGGTGTTGATGAGAAGGTTCGAGGGCTTCAAGTCTCTGTGCAGGACATTGGCCGAGTGAATGTATTTCAGTCCTCGCAGGATCTGGTACAGAAAGTAGCAGATATGATCGTTGCTGAGTTGCTGTGTCTTCAGCAATTTGTAAAGGTCGGTCTCCATCAGGTCCTGTACGATATAGCTGAAATGCAGTTAAAGAACTACAGCACAACACTGATGATATACACACACTATTTCCAAAATACAATGGTATGTACAACAATTCAGCCTAGCGCACTGTGTGCATGTTTAAGGATACACATCCCTCATATATTCGATGCGACGCGCTCTCAGGATGTCATTGATGCCGATGATGTTCTCATGACGGAACCGCAGGAGGATTTTGATCTCCCTCAGGGTGCGCTGGCAGTAGGTCTGGTGTTCAAACGGACTGATCTTCTTAATGGCCACTCGGATCTTATTCACATTATCAAAAGCTGAGCTGCAGGCGGCAGGAAACGAGATGGTGGGATTAGATGAGGGAGCATAAAAAAAAAATGTAAAAAAAAAATGTAAAAAAAAAAACTCGTACAAGCTTGTGCACATATTTAACCAATGTAGCATTGGGAATAAAGTGAACAGCTGCTTAAACTTTAGAAAAATCCTGAACGTCAACCTAAGGCTATGATAAACATTATTCATATTTATACAAGACATATATCAATTGTTTAAATCCCTGCTGTGTGTTTAGCTAAAATCTTTAAATTAACATTTAATTAAAAATATATTATTGTTTAATATAGTAGTAATTTTAATAAAGACTGCCATGACCAAACATCGTTTTGTAGTTACTGATTAACAAATTAAAATGGCTCCTAAAAAAAATACAATTATTTTCTTACAAAACTTGGGTAAAACAGTTCATGTTAGGCTTGACATACGCAGTCTATACAAATATTTGTAAATAAATAAATAAATAATCAAAATAAAATAAGATCATTCACTTGTCTTCGCACCAAGTTGTCCCAGTTTTATAACATTATTTGTACACATTTCAACATTTTATAATTTAAATATTTTTTAAACGTATAGATTTTTACCAAAATGAACAATTTCAAAATACCAATTTAATAACATAATATTTTTCACATAAATTTACATATTTTAAATATGATTTTAATTAGATATGTTTAAGAAAATCACTCAGATGGGACAGGCCAAAATCCCCATTATATATGTGACCCTGGACCACAAAACCAATCATAAGAAACACGAATATATTTGTAGCAATAGCTATACATCGTATGGGTCAAAATTATACTTTTTCTTTTATGACAAAAACCATTAGGATATTAAGTAAAGATCATGTTCCATGAAGATATTTCGTTAACTTCCTACCATATATCAAAACTAAATTTTTGATTAATAACATGCACTGCTAAGTACTTAATTTGGACAACTTTAAAGGTGACTTTCTCAATATTTAGATTTTTTGTACCCTCAGATTTCAGATTTTCAAATAGTTGTATCTCGACGCAAATATTGTCCTAACAAACCATACATCAATGGAAAGCTTATTTAATCAGCTTTCGGGTGATGTACAAATCTTAATTTTTGAAAAATTGACCTGGGTCACAAATTTGATGTGTTTAAAACTACTAAGTGCTCTGTATTTGTGGAAAATATCTAGTATCTGATTATTTATGTGTTTTTCTTACTATGCAGCTATCTGATAACCCTACCCGAAGATATCCAAAGAAGGCCTTTGTGTTTTATTACAGGGGGTTTGTTTACATCCTCCAGCAAAACTTGACAGTCATTTTGAGGATGGTGGACAGAGCAACGCGCACAGCTCTGAATTCTGCACCTTATATACATTACCTTTACCATCGTTTAATTAAATTTTATCAGCAGTTGACATTTCAAAAGCGCTGGGAACTTATTTCTAGAAAAACCGCAAAAATGTTTGCTGTTCATCCACATTTGGTCGCATCGTAACCACGCCTGTTTCACGAGCTCAGAGTGAGATGTCAGATTGCTAGCGGTGGAGCCAACAGCTCTAGCATGCAGTTTCACACTACAAACAACAAAACACACTCCTAAAATCACGAATGACAAGTGACATTCAACGTCTAAGTTAAACTCATCGAGTGTTTTCAATAACATGGATTCACGTGTGGCGAAACACTGGCTGTGTTTGAAACCATGCGAGCTAGACAGCATTTTTGAATGCTCCAAACGCGTACATGATGCCAAAAAATACTGTTTATGTAGGCAGCTCGCTATGCTTTCAAACACAGCCAGTACTGGAGAAATGGGATTTAATCCAATGCATTACTCGCAATCTATTGTTAGCCATGAGATTCTGGGAAGGATATGCAAGGAAACTTGTTGAGCGGAGAAAATGACTTTTGCTTTTGAAACGCCGTTTATATGCTCTTTCCTGCTAATGAAAAGGGAATGCGGAATGGCATAGGCTTTCAGAGAATCAACACCCTTTTTTTCTTTACAACGAAGTGCTGATCGGTACCAGCCCATTAAATCTCGCCCCGACCCAACAGTAACGTGTACGACTGCAAAAACGAGCAGTTTCCGCTTACCAGACCATCCCATAGGCCCCCTCCCCGATGTACTGGAGATCGGTGTATCGGGGGCCAACGTCAAAATTCTGTCCCTTCACCGACTCCAGGCCGGGCTTAGATCCCGCCGCTCCATTAGCTCCCCCGGGCGCGACGGCTCCTCCAGCCCCGGCGGCGCTGCTATTCGAGCCCGCGGCTCCGACCGCCGCCGCGCTGCTGCCCGATTCCGCCATGGTTTCTGCCCACAAATCAGTCGCCTTCGCGCAGTCTTTGGGGGTAGAGGGGCCTAGTTTTTGTCTGCAGATCAAAGACAGGTTTATTGGATCGCAAAGGCTGCCGTTATACGGTGCGCTTTCCTGACAGTCGAAGAGGAGTCGGTCAAGGCCCCCCCTATGGATGCGAGTGCGGAACGAGCGTGCATCTAAACGGATCGCGAGCGCGAACGCGCACTTCTCCTGTACAACATTCGGGGGCGCGCGCTGCGCGTGAAAAAGCCTGAGCATCAGACGCATTTACAACAACAGTGCTCGAGTGGGTGTGCAGAATACCTCCCACGGTTACGGTTAGCAGGCCCTCCGGCGTGATTTACAGTTTGTGGTTGGAAAAAAAGCAAAAGGGAGAAGAGGGTATGGTGAAGTGTGAGATAAACACACGAACTCGCCATATTTTCCATCATCTGAACATTTACCACTGGAACAAGAACGGGCATCATACATACATACAAATATATACACTACCAGTCAAAAGATTTTTAATGTTTTTTTTTAAAGAAGTCTCTTCTGCTCACCAAGCCTGCATTTATTTGATCCAAAGTACAGCAAAACATTAAAATGTTGAAATATTTTAACTATTTAAAATAACTGTTTTCTATTTGAATATATTTTGAAATGTCATTTATTCCTGTAATTTCAAAGCTGGATTTGTAGCATCATTACTCCAGTCACATTAACCTTTAGAAATCATTCTAATATTCTGATTTGCTGCTTAAAAAACATTTATTACTATTATTATTACTATGAAAACAGCTGAGTAGATTTTGTTCAGGTTTCTTTGATGAATGAAATTATCATTATAAATGTCTTTATCATCACTTTTGATCACCCCCCCCCCCACACACACACACAAAATAAATATTAATAATAATAATAATAATAATAATAATAATAATAAAATGTTTCTTAAACAGCCAAAATTAGAATGATTTCTGAAGGGTCATGTGACACTAAAGACTAGAATAATGATGTTGAAAATGTAGCTTTGATCAAAGAAATAAATTATATTTAAAATATATATTAGAATAGAAAACTGTTACTTTAAATAGTAAATCTAGTCTTACTGTCCAAAAACTTTTGACTGGTAGTGTATATAAAAATATGAGATATACATAATCATATTTAAACGCTTAGGTAAAATGTAAAAACGAGCAGTTTCCGCTTACCAGACCAACCCATAGGCCCCCTCCCCGACGTACTGGAGATCGGTGTATCGGGGGCCAACGTCAAAATTATGTCTCTTCACTGACTCCAGGACGAGTTTAGATCCCGCCGCTCCATTAGCTCCCCCTGGTGCAACGGCTCCTCCAGCCTCGGCGGCGCTGCTATTCGAAAAATCAAAATACTGAGAAAATCGCTTTTAAAGTTGTCCAAATGAAGTTCTTAGCAATGCATATTACTAATCAAAAATTATGTTTTGATATATTTACGGTAAGAAATTTACAAAGTATCTTCATGGAACATGATCTTTGCTTAATATCATAATGATTTGAGGCATAAAAGATAAATGGATCATTTTGACCCATACAATGTATTTTTGGCTATTGCTACAAATATACCCATGCTATTTATGACTGGTTTTGTGGTCCAGAGTCACATATATGATCTACCACCTTTAAATAATAATAATAATAATAATATTAATAATAGGATTTATATTATTAGAGTTATTATTATTATTTAAAGGTGGTAGCTTTTAGCATTTGACTATTCTTTAAACGCATTTAAATATTATTTAAAATGTAAATTTTAATAATAAGAATGATTTCTGAAGAATCACGTGACACTAAAGACTAGAATAATGATGTTGAAAATTTTGCTTTGATCAAAGGAATAAATTACATTTAAAAAATATTAGAATAGTAAACAGTTATTTTAAATAGTAAATCTAGTCTTACTGTCCAGTAACTTTTGACTGGTAATGTATATAAAAATAAGAGATATACATAATCAAATATATATGCTTAGGTAAAATGCAAAAACAAGCAGTTTCTGCTCACCAGTCCATCTCACAGGCCCCCTCCCCGTTGTCCTGGAGATTGGTGTTTTGGGGGTCAACGTCCAAATTCTGTTCCTTCACCGACTCCAGGACGGTTTTAGATCCCGCCGCTCCATTAGCTCCCCCGGGCGCGACAGCTCCTTCAGCCTCGGTGGTGCTGCTATTCGAAAAATCAAAATACTGAGAAAATTGCTTTTAAAGTTGTCCAAATGAAATTTTTAGCAATGCATATTACTAATCAAAAGTTATGTTTTGATATATTTACGGTAGGAAATTTACAAAATATCTTCATGGAACATAATCTTTGCTTAATATCATAATGATTTGCGGCATAAAATAAAAAACAATAATTTTGACATATACAATGTATTTTTGGCTATTGCTACAAATATACCCATGCTATTTATGACTGGTTTGTGATCATATGTGACCCTGGACCACAAAACCAGTCATAAGTGTCAGTTTTTTGAAATGGAGATTTATACATCAACTGAAAGCTGAATAAATAATCTGTCCACTGATGTATGGTTTGTTAGGATAGGAAAATATTTGTCCGAGATACAACAACTTGAAAATCTGGAATCTGAGGGTTTTTTAGGTATTGCTAAAAATATACCCCTGCTACGTATGACTGGTTTTGTGGCCCAGGGTCACATATATGATCTACCACCTTTAAATAATAATAATAATATTAATAATAATAATAATAGGATTTATATTATTAAAATTATTATTATTATTTAAAGGTGGTAGCTTTTAGCATTTAACCATTCTTTAAACGTATTTGAATATTATTCATAATTTGATGCATGTAAACAAACACATGTACAGGGTCCCAAAAGGTATTCATTTTGTCCTTCATTTTGGGTCGACTACATTGTACGATTTCCCTTTTAAGAAATGTTACATCTACTACGAGAGAGATTTACAGCAGAGCAGCGTAGAGTCGCATGAATTGCGTCACTGAAAAGGCTGGGCTGATCTCTCACTTCCTGGTTACTGCAGCTCTGGGTTTCTTATACAATGGGCATCATACATTCTCTTTTTTACCTAAACATATATATACAAATATATACACTACCAGTCAAAAGTTTTTGAACAGTAGGATTTTCTTCTGCTCACCAAGCCTGCATGTATTTGATCCAAAGTACAGCAAAACATTAAAATGTTGAAATAATTTTACTATTTAAAAGAATTGCTTTCTATTTAAATATATTTTAAAATGTCATTTATTTCTGTGATTTCAAAGCTGGATTTGTAGCATCACTGCTCCAGTCACATGATCCTTCAGAAATCATTCTAATATTCGGATTTGCTGCTCAAAAAACATTTATTATTATTATTATGATGAAGTGTTGCGTTTATAATTTTGGTCAGTGTATATATATGCTTAGGTAAAATGCAAAAACGAGCAGTTTCCGCTTACCAGTCCATCTCACAGGCCCCCTCCCCGTTGTCCTGGAGATGTGTTTTTTGTGGGTCAACGTCCAAATTCTGTTCCTTCACCGACTCCAGGCCAGGCTTAGATCCCGCCGCTCCATTAGCTCCCCCGGGCGCGACGGCTCCTCCAACCTCGACGGCACTGCTATTCGAAAATAGGACAATATTTGTCCGAGATGCAACAACTTGAAAATCTGGAATCTGAGGGTTTTGCTATTGTTTTTTTTTTTTTTTTAGGTATTGCTAAAAATATACCCCTGCTACTTATGACTGGTTTTGTGGTCCAGGGTCACATATATGATCTACCACCTTTAAATAATAATAATAATAATAGGATTTATATTATTATTATTATTATTATTATTTAAAGGTGGTAGCTTTTAGCAATTAACCATTCTTTAAACAAATTTAAATATTATTTATAATTTGATGCATGTAAACACATGTACAGGGTCCCAAAAGGCATTCATTTTGTCCATTATATTGGGTCGACTACACTGTACGATTTCCCTTTTAAGAAATGTACACATCTGCTACTAGAGGGATTTACAGCAGAGCAGCGTAGAGTCGCATGAATTGCGTCACTGAAAAGGCTGGGCTGATCTCTCACTTCCTGGTTACTGTAGCTCTGGGTTTCATATACAACGGCCATCATACATTCTCTTTTTTTACCTAAACATATATATACAAATATATACACTACCAGTCAAAAGTTTTTGAACTAGGGATGCAACAATACAGTTAGTCCACGGTTCAATACGTACCTCGGTTTTTAACCACGGTTTTCGGTTCGGTTCTGATAGATTGCCACATCAGTCTGTATATTTTTTTGTTTGTTCTTTTTGCATCTAATTAACAACAAAATACTCCTGTAAGCCTCTGTACACTGGAAAAAGCATGGATTATTATATGTCTGCTTAATATTTCTTTTGAGAGGTATTATTATTCAGATTTTTACACAAAATAGGATGGGTTTCATTCATAATGGACGCCAGAAGGCGCCCTCGTGCAGAAAATCCACATATGCGTCAAAGAGATAACACTGATGACGTTCCAGCCAGGAAATCTCTAATATAGATAAAGGCATCGCTATTGCTGTAACTGAATAAAAACAAGATATAATGTTAAACGTTATGAATGATGAAATGTAAGGACAATAAACACTTGTCTGCAATAATATATGGTTTATCTGTGTTCTTCAAGCCATCTCGGGTATTTTCATAATGATTAAGTGTATTTGTAAGCCTTTGCTAATCGACATACAATATAGAAAACACTGTCCGCCTCATTCTATGATAAGAAGCCACATCAGATCACAAAAGGAAGTTATTTTAAACACTCAACTGATGCAGTGAAGTAAAAAATAGGTTATAATATTCTCTTTTGTTGGACAACAAGTTTAGAAAGGCTTATCATTGCATTTCATTAGAAGGGAAGATGCTCTGCAAGTGCTGCTTTTTCAAATATAAACAGGGAGGCGTTTCCTCATCTCAGCACGTGAAATCATGGGCACACAAAGCAAATTTCAAGAGAAAATTTAAAATAACAGTTTTTTATTTGAATATATTTTAAAATGTCACTTATTCCTGTAATTTCAAAGCTGGATTTGTAGCATCATTACTCCAGTCACATGACTCCAAGCGTTTGAGTGGTATAGTGTATAATGTTACAAAAGCTTCAAATGAATCCTGAAAAAATTTAGTCAACTCTTTTAAATATTGATAATAATAATAATAATAATAATAATAAATGTGACACTAAAGACTAGAATAATGATGTTGAAAATTTTGCTTTGATCAAAGGAATAAATTATATTTAAAAATATATTAGAATATAAAAAACAGTTATTTTAAATAGTAAATCTAGTCTTACTGTCCTAAAACTTTTGACTGGTAGTGTATATAAAAATAAGAGATATACATAATCATATTTAAATGCTTAGGTAAAATGCAAAAACGAGCAGTTTCCACTTACCAGTCCATTTCACAGGCCCCCTCCCCATTGTCCTGGAGATTGGTGTTTTGGGGGTCAACGTCCAAATTCGGTTCCTTCACCAACTCCAGGCCGGGCTTAGACCCTGCCGCTCCATTAGCTTCCCCGGGCATGACGGCTCCTTCAGCCCCGGCGGTGCTGCTAATTCGAAAAATCAAAATACTGAGAAAATTGCTTTTAAAGTTGTCCAAATGAAGTTCTTAGCAATGCATATTACTAATCAAAAATTATGTTTTGATATATTTACGGTAGGAAATGCACAAAATATCTTCATGGAACATGATCTTTACTTAATATCATAATGATTTGCGGCATAAAAGAAAAATTGATAATGTTGACATATACAATGAATTTTTGGTTATTACTACAAATATACCCCATGCTATTTATGGCTGTTTTGTGATCCAGGGTGGAGATTTATACATCAACTGAAAGCTGAATAAATAATCTTTCTCTCACTCCTTGCTTACTGCAGCTCTGGGTTTCATATACAACGAGCACCATACAT